>OX101786.1:46895545-46993545 GCA_944452715.1 Ophion slaviceki
AAACGAGGTGGCCAGGTAACCCGATGGGCAAATAGGGAATAACGACGAAGTGGCCAGGTAACCCGATCGTGGAGGGAGGACAAAAACGAGGTGGCCAGGTAACCCGATGGGGAGATAGGGAATAACGACGAAGTGGCCAGGTAACCCGATCGCGGTATGAGGAGGAAAAACGAGGTGGCCTGATAAACCAATGGACTGATGCGGAATAACGACGTGAGACCAGATAACTCGATCGCGGCAATTCTGAGACTTAAGACCGTTACCTGGGTGGGGGGTGCCGAGATGCACCCCCCTAATCCACGAAGCTATTGCAATCTGCTTGGTCCTTTCCGATGAGTCTTGCGAAGCCCTCTGTGTCGGGGAAGAACTTTGCGCAGACCCTCTTTCTATCCTTGTTTTAGGCCTCTATATGGCTCCTGCTTGTTTTTTCCGATTCCCTCGTTGGAGCGTCGCTGCTTCGGGTATCTGAAATTGCTAATGCAACATTGAGAAAGTGTTCGAAAAATCCTCCGCAGACGGAAGTCCGAGATTTATTTATTCGGGCCATCTCCCTCCTCCAGATAAAAAGAATAACACAACAAAAAAACAACAGGGTGGATAATCCGATAGAGTGATAGGAAATAACGACGTAGTGGTCAGATAATCCAATGGCGGAAAGGGGAGAAAAACGAGGTAGGCAGATCACCCGATGTAAGGATAGGAAATAACAACGTAGCGGCCAGATAAGTCGATTGAAGGATAGTGAATAATGAGGTAGTGGGCAGACAATCAGATCGCGGTATGGGGAGGAAAAACGAGGTGGCCAGATAACCCGATGGGGAAATAGGGAATAACGACGTAGTGGCCAGGTAACCCGATCGCGGAAGGAGGAGAAAAACGAGGTGGCCAGGTAACCCGATGGGGAGATAGGGAATAACGACGAAGTGGCCAGGTAACCCGATCGCGGAAGGAGGAGAAAAACGAGGTGGCCAGGTAACCCGATGGGGAGATAGGGAATAACGACGAAGTGGCCAGGTAACCCGATCGCGGAAAGGGGAGGGTAAAACGAGGTGGCCAGGTAACCCGATGGGGAGATAGGGAATAACGACGAAGTGGCCAGGTAACCCGATCGCGGAAAGGGGAGGGTAAAACGAGGTGGCCAGGTAACCCGATGGGGAGATGGGGAATAACGACGAAGAGGCCAGGTAACCCGATCGCGGAAGGAGGAGAAAAACGAGGTGGCCAGGTAACCCGATGGGGAGATAGGGAATAACGACGAAGTGGCCAGGTAACCCGATCGCGGTATGGGGAGGAAAAACGAGGTGGCCTGATAACCCGATGGGGAAATAGGGAATAACGACGTAGTGGCCAGGTAACCCGATCGCGGAAAGGGGAGGGTAAAACGAGGTGGCCAGGTAACCCGATGGGCAAATAGGGAATAACGACGAAGTGGCCAGGTAACCCGATCGCGGAGGGAGGAGAAAAACGAGGTGGCCTGATAACCCTATGGGGAGATAGGGAATAACGACGTAGTGGCCAGGTAATCCGATCGCGGAAAGGGGCGGGTAAAACGAGGTGGCCAGGTAACCCGATGGGCAAATAGGGAATAACGACGAAGTGGCCAGGTAACCCGATCGCGGAGGGAGGAGAAAAACGAGGTGGCCTGATAACCCTATGGGGAGATAGGGAATAACGACGTAGTGGCCAGGTAACCCGATCGTGGAGGGAGGACAAAAACGAGGTGGCCAGGGAACCCGATGGGGAGATAGGGAATAACGACGAAGTGGCCAGGTAACCCGATCGTGGTATGGGGAGGAAAAACGAGGTGGCCTGATAAACCAATGGACTGATACGGAATAACGACGTGAGACCAGATAACTCGATCGCGGCAATTCTGAGACTTAAGACCGTTACCTGGGTGGGGGGTGCCGAGAAGCACCCCCCTAATCCACAAAGCTATTGCAATCTGCTTGGTCCTTTCCGATGAGTCTTGCGAAGCCCTCTGTGTCGGGGAAGAACTTTGCGCAGACCCTCTTTCTATCTTTGTTTTAGGCCTCTATATGGCTCCTGCTTGTTTTTCCGATTCCCTCGTTGGAGCGTCGCTGCTTCGGGTATCTGAAATTGCTAATGCAACATTGAGAAAGTGTTCGAAAAATCCTCCGCAGACGGAAGTCCGAGATTTATTTATTCGGGCCATCTCCCTCCTCCAGATAAAATGAATAACACAACAAAAAAACAACTGGGTGGATAATCCGATAGAGTGATAGGAAATAACGACGTAGTGGTCAGATAATCCAATGGCGGAAAGGGGAGAAAAACGAGGTAGGCAGATCACCCGATGTAAGGATAGGAAATAACAACGTAGCGGCCAGATAAGTCGATTGAAGGATAGTGAATAATGAGGTAGTGGGCAGATAATCAGATCGCGGTATGGGGAGGAAAAACGAGGTGGCCAGATAACCCGATGGGGAAATAGGGAATAACGACGTAGTGGCCAGGTAACCCGATCGCGGAAGGAGGAGAAAAACGAGGTGGCCAAATAACCCGATGGGGAAATAGGGAATAACGACGTAGTGGCCAGGTAACCCGATCGCGGAAGGAGGAGAAAAACGAGGTGGCCAGGTAACCCGATGGGGAGATAGGGAATAACGACGAAGTGGCCAGGTAACCCGATCGCGGTATGGGGAGGAAAAACGAGGTGGCCTGATAACCCGATGGGGAAATAGGGAATAACGACGTAGTGGCCAGGTAACCCGATCGCGGAAAGGGGAGGGTAAAACGAGGTGGCCAGGTAACCCGATGGGGAGATAGGGAATAACGACGAAGTGGCCAGGTAACCCGATCGTGGAAGGAGGACAAAAACGAGGTGGCCAGGTAACCCGATGGGCAAATAGGGAATAACGACGAAGTGGCCAGGTAACCCGATCGCGGAGGGAGGAGAAAAACGAGGTGGCCTGATAACCCTATGGGGAGATAGGGAATAACGACGTAGTGGCCAGGTAATCCGATCGCGGAAAGGGGAGGGTAAAACGAAGTGGCCAGGTAACCCGATGGGCAAATAGGGAATAACGACGAAGTGGCCAGGTAACCCGATCGCGGAGGGAGGAGAAAAACGAGGTGGCCAGGTAACCCGATGGGGAGATAGGGAATAACGACGAAGTGGCCAGGTAACCCGATCGCGGTATGGGGAGGAAAAACGAGGTGGCCTGATAACCCGATGGGCAAATAGGGAATAACGACGAAGTGGCCAGGTAACCCGATCGCGGAGGGAGGAGAAAAACGAGGTGGCCAGGTAACCCGATGGGGAGATAGGGAATAACGACGAAGTGGCCAGGTAACCCGATCGCGGTATGGGGAGGAAAAACGAGGTGGCCTGATAACCCGCTGGGCAAATAGCGAATAACGACGAAGTGGCCAGGTAACCCGATCGCGGAGGGAGGAGAAAAACGAGGTGGCCAGGTAACCCGACGGAGAGATAGGGAATAACGACGAAGTGGCCAGGTAACCCGATCGCGGTATGGGGAGGAAAAACGAGGTGGCCAGATAACCCGATCACCGCTGCATTAATATTTAAAACCGTTACCTGGCTGAGGGGTGCCGAAGTGCACCCCCCTAATCCAAACGTCTATCGCAACCTGTTTCCGGTGAGTCCTGAACTTTCCGGTGAGTCCTGATCTTTCCGGTGAGTCCTGTCCTTTCCGGTGAGTTCCGAAGTCCTGTTTATCATGTTTCCTCCAATTCCCTCGCTGGAGCACCGCTGCTTCGGGCACCTGAAATCGTTTATACAACATTGAATCAGTGTTCAAAAAAGTTCCACTTAAAAATATTTATTTTTAAGTGGAACTTGTATTGCTTCCTTTAATCACTTTTTCCCCAATTTATATTATTTTTCCACTCACCTGGACGCGCGAAGTGACTTCTCATTCTTACCTACGGCTTCTGGTCTTCCGCTTCTCCCTCGACGCTCGCAGCCTCGGTCTCCAAGATGAGTCGACCATCGGCTGCTATCAGAATATCCTTTCGCTGCACATTTCGTCTTCCCGTTTCGACAATCTTGTCTCAGCTGCGGGCGGATAACTCTTTTCAGTTTTCTATATTCTTTTTAATTTCCTCTTAATAATTATCTACCAAGTATTATAGGAATCAGCGCATGCTCAATTTATTCTCTGCCGGAATTTGTCGTTGGCAGGTTTTTTTTTCTACCGGAATTTATCGTCGGTAGGCGTTCTTTTCTCCGCCGGAATTAATCGACAGCAGGTTATATTGTCTCTACCGGAATTTGTTGTTGGTAGGTTTTACTTTCTCTCCAATTTGATTTTTTTTATTCTCATCAATATTTGAGACTTCACGTTTTTCTCGGCGGAACGCACGGGGAAATCATTGATTTCCAAAGTTCTGTCCCATGCTCCGCCGGTATTTCGGTCCATGGACCGGACAAGTTCGGATCGTGACGTTCGAACGCCCGCACTTGTAACACGACAATTGTCGGCGAGGCTGATCGCACATTTGGCGGGTATGACGCTGAAGCTGGCAGACAGACCTAGCAGACGCGCGCCGCCCGAACCCAGTACATTTTTATCGTGGCTGTACGCGCTCGGGTCGCAGCGTAGCGAGGCAGCATAGGGCCTACCCCCACCACTTAGCCGCTCGTGAATGAGCCGCATATATCCGTCTGGCGGAAATAATGTTTTTTTTTTTTGCTTAACAAGAACCGTCACGGGGATGAATCATGGGTCGATCGTTTCGTCTATTCATATAGATTAAGCATGTAAATCGTCAAGTCGCAATTGTCATGCGTGTTGACGGCAGACGACTTTAAACAAAAATTTTGTTCGAGTACGGAGACCCGAATGGCGGATAACTTTTTTTATTCTTAATTAACAAAAGCCGTCACCGGGATGAAACATGGGGGGATCGATTCGGCGAAGTATATAGAATGAGCACGTAAATAGAAAAAGTCGCTACTGTCATGCGTGTTAGCAGCAGACGGCCTTTTTTGAGATTTTTCGTGCGCGTAAGGAGGCGCGATTCGCGAATAACAATTTTTTAATTAACTTAACAAAGTCGGCCCCGGGATAAATCATAGGTCAATCGATTCGTCTCATTATAGACAATAAGCAGCTGGATTTAAAAAGTAGCAGCTGTCATGCTGGTTAGCAGCAGACGACCTTTTGTGATATTAATCGTGCGGCCAGCACGACTCTTTTCGCGAAAAACAATTTATTATTGTTAATGAACAAATGCCGTCACCGGGATGAAACATAGGGGGATCGATTCGGCGGAGTATATAGAATAAGCACGTAAATAGAAAAAGTCGCTACTGTCATGCGTATTAGCAGCAGACGGCCTTTTTTGAGATTTTTCGTGCGAGTAAGGAGGTGCGATTCGCGAATAACAATTTTTTAATTAACTTAACAAAGTCGGCCACGGGATAAACCATAGGTCAATCGATTCGTCTCATTATAAACAATGGGCAGATGAATTTAAAAAGTAGCTGCTGTCATGCAGGTTGGCAGCAGACGACCATTTGTGAATTTAATCGTGCGAGTAAGGAGGCGCGATTCGCGCATAACAATTTTTTAACTAACTTAACAAAGTCGGCCACGGGATAAACCATAGGTCAATCGATTCGTCTCATTATAAACAATGGGCAGTTGAATTTAAAAAGTAGCTGCTGTCATGCAGGTTGGCAGCAGACGACCTTTTGTGAATTTAATCGTGCGAGTAAGGAGGCGCGATTCGCGAATGCCTAGTTCGTAATACCGAGACGAATCGATCCATCTATGATTTCTCCAGGTGACGGCTTTTGTTAGTTCACAAAAAAAAAATAGTCACCGCGAAGCGGACCTCTACCCACATGATAAAAATAATGTGTCTATGTGCTGTTAGCACGCACGACAAGAGCGACTTGGCGATTTTTATGCTTAGTTCGTTATGCCCAAACGAATCGATCCATCTATCATTTCTCCCGTGACAGCTTTTGTTAATTAAAAGAATTGTTATTCGTGATGTGGACTTCGCTACCCTTACGATGAAATTCGTTAAAGGCCGTCTGCTACGAGCATGCATGAAAATAGCGACTTTTCGCTATTTATGCTTAATTCGCTATGCCAAGACGAATCGATCGACCTATGACTTGTCCCGGAGACGGTTTTGATTAGTTAACCAGAAAAAAAGAGTTCCCCCTCAACCGAGCCGCGCTGCTCCTACCATAGAACTTATAAATGGCCGTCTGCTACCAACCTGTATGACAGCAGCTACTTTTTCGATCTAGCTGTTTATTCTTTATAATAAGACAAATCGATTGACCTATATTTTATCCCGGCGACGACTTTTTAAAAGTAATTGAAAGATTGTTACTCGCGAATCGCGCCCCCCTACTCGCACGAAAAATCTCAAAAAGGGTCTTCTGCTGCCAACCCGCATTACAGTAGGACTTTGTCTATTTACGTACTAATTCTAAATAATTAGCCGAATCGATCCCCTTATGTTTCATCCCGGTGACGGCATTTGTTCATTAACAAAAAGAAATTGTTTTTCGCGAAAAGAGTCGTGCTGGCCGCACGATTAAATTCACAAAAGGTCGTCTGCTGACAACCTGCATGGCAGCAGCAACTTTTTAAATTCAGCTGCTCATTGTTTATAATGAGACGAATTGATTGACCTATGGTTTATCCCGTGGCCGACTTTGTTAAGTCAATTAAAAAATTGTTATTGGCGAATCGCGCCTCCTTACTCGCACGATTAAATTCACAAAAGGTCGTCTGCTGCCAACCTGCATGACAGCAGCTACTTTTTAAATGTAGCTGCTCATTGTTTATAATGAGACGAATCGATTGACCTATAGTTTATCCCGTGGCCGACTTTGTTAAGTTGATGAAAAAATTGTTATTCGCGAATCGCGGCTCCTTACTCGCACGATTAAATTCCAGTTGCCCATTGTTTATAATGAGACGAATCGATTGACCTATGGTTTATCCCGTGGCCGACTTTGTTAAGTTAATTAAAAAATTGTTATTCGCGAATTGCGCCTCCTTACTCGCACGAAAAATCTCAAAAAAGGCCGTCTGCTGCTAACACGCATGACAGTAGCGACTTTTTCTATTTACGTGCTCATTCTATATACTTCGCCGAATCGATCCCTCCATGTTTCATCCCGGTGACGGCTTTTGTTAATTAAGAATAAAAAAAGTTATCCGCCATTCGAGTCTCCGTACTCGAACAAAATTTTTGTTTAAAGTCGTCTGTCGTCAACACGCATGACAATTGCAACTTGACGATTTACATGCTTAATCTATATGAATAGACGAAACGATGGACCCATGATTCATCCCCGTGACGGTTGTTGTTAAGCAAAAAAAAAACATTATTTCCGCCAGACGGATATATGCGGCTCATTCACGAGCGGCTAAGTGGTGGGGGTAGGCCCTATGCTGCCTCGCTACGCTGCGACCCGAGCGCGTACAGCCACGATAAAAATGTACTAGGTTCGGGCGGCGCGCGTCTGCTAGGTCTGTCTGCCAGCTTCAGCGTCATAAATTATTACGTTTAAACGTGCTAATAGTTACTGATCCACCCTGTATATATTTATACAGCCTTCATCAAATCCCTATTAGGCATCCTTTAATTTTTCCTTCCGGACGTCAAATTGAATATCCTGGGGAAAAATTTATTGAACTGATTTATCAAACGCGGTTTCGAAGAGGAAAAAGCTAGTTGTATTTTGCATTTTCGTTTTACTTTTTTTGGTTTTTTTTTGTTAGCCGGTAACGTCATTTTGGAAATGTTGCTTTATTAGGATTTTTTGGACTTCGTAAACTCGCGCGCCGGACTTCGAATAATAGCGATCTCGCCGTTCAGTGAGGAGATTTTTTAAATGGGTACTGCGACTTTTAGTTTTGTTTTTTTTTCGCCCGATTTTTTTTCGCTTGATTGTGATGTTTTTTTTTATCGAGAAATTCACGGGTTTCTTTCGTTTTTTTTTCGGTGGGATATTTAATTTTTTGTTCGGAGAAAAAAATAACCAATGTAATTTAATTAAATAAGAAAATAATTTAATTATTTAATATTATTAAAATAAATGATTCAATTAAATTAAATATTTTTTAAATAAATGAAATGAAATTATAAATTCAATTTTATTTTTTAATTAATTTCATTATTTAATTTAATAAATTTAATTTATTTATTTGAATTTAAATCGTTAATAATATATTGAATTAAATAAGAAAACAATTCAATTGTTTACTATTATTGAAATAAATGATTAAATTAAATAAAATATTTTTTAAATAAATTAAATGAAATTATTAAATCAATTTTTTTTTTAATTTCTTTTTAAATTAAATTTTATTCCATTTAATTAATAATTTATTTAATAATTCAATTAAATAAGAAAATAATTAAATTATTTAATATTATTAAAATAAATGATTAAATTAAATAAAATATTTTTTTAAATAAATTAAATGAAATTATAAATTCAATTTTATTTTTTAATTTATTTAATTATTTAATTTAATAAATTTAATTAATTTATTTGATACTTGATACTTGCGTCAGATATGTGCCATTCCGCTGAGTCTATAAAACTCTCCGTTGAGATTCAACGAAAGTATGAGAGATAGACACTTGTCAGCTGAATGGTGCATTGATAGGAAAAGCCTTTCGCTTTGAATCCAGCGATAGACTTTCCCTACCAATGCACCATCCCTCTTATAAGTGTCTATCTCAGATACTTTCGCTGAAATCTCAGCACAGAGTTTTATAGACTCAGCGGAATGGCATATATCTGACGCAAGTATCTGCGCCAGATCCTTGCCATTCGGCTGAGTCTATAAACCTCTCCGCTAAGACTTGCGCTAAAATCTTAGCGGAGAGGTTTATAGACTTAGCGGAAAGGCAAGGATCTCGCACAGATACTTGCATCAGATAGTTGCCATTTCGCTGAGTCTATAAACCTCTCCGCTAAGACTTGCGCTGAAATCTTAGCGGAGAGGTTTATAGACTCAGCGGAAAGGCAAGGATCTGGCGCAGATACTTGCGTCAGATAGTTCCCATTTCGCTGAGTCTATAAACCTCTCCGCTAAGACTTGCGCTGAAATCTTAGCGGAGAGGTTTATAGACTCAGCGGAAAGGCAAGGATCTGGCGCAGATACTTGCGTCAGATAGTTGCCATTTCGCTGAGTCTATAAACCCCTCCGCTAAGACTTGCGCTGAAATCTTAGCGGAGAGGTTTATAGACTTAGCGGAAAGGCAAGGATCTGGCACAGATACTTGTGTCAGATAGTTGCCATTTCGCTGAGTCTATAAACCTCTCCGCTAAGACTTGCGCTGAAATCTTAGCGGAGAGGTTTATAGACTCAGTGGAAATGCAAGGATCTGGCGCAGATAATTGCGTCAGATAGTTGCCATTTCGCCGAGTCTATAAACCTCTCCGCTAAGACTTGCGCTGAAATCTTAGCGGAGAGGTTCATAGACTCAGTGGAAAGGCAAGGATCTGGCGCAGATACTTGCGTCATATAGTTGCCATTTTGCTGAGTCTATAAAACTCTGCGCTAAGATTTCAGCGAAAGTATCTGAGAGACACTTCTCAGCGGAATGGTGGATTGATTGGGCAATTGTGCATAAAGATAAATAAATTTCCGCACTCTTACCTTTTTGTTGATTCCTCCTTTTCGGCGGCTGGAATATAAATTATTTTTTCCCTTCCTTCCTTCCTTCCTTCGTTTCTTTCTTGATTTCTTCTTTGGTGAAAAGATGCGGTGGGATATCCAAATTCACCAAACGCACTATCGATTCACCAAACGCACCATCGAACGCGAAATCAACCGCACACTTTTTTGAGAATTTCACGCGAATTTAACACCTAACCACTATTTTTCGGGCCGATCGCGAAATGTTTTGACGGAAACAATGTTCCGAGATCACGCGTTTGTAAAAGTAATGGCGGGCTTACCGGCACTTGCTACTCTTCGCGGATATACGTGCAGCGCATGCGCCAAGTCGCGGGCGCGCGTCTTTGCGAAAAGAGTGGGCGCGCGTCTTCGCAGAGTCGACGCCATTGTGACTTCTGGAAGCGCGCTGCAACATGAATGTAATAAGTCATAGCTCTAATAAATCACCGCACTGAACAAACGTCCAAGATGATGGCCGTCGCTGTCAGCCTATCAATATCTATTGTTACGTCGGAAAGATGCGAGCGCAGGCGGTGAGAACGGAGAACCTGAGCCGCTGCGCCACCTGTGAGAAAATCGCTAGCATTTGTGCCTTGGAGGTACACTTTCGTCAAACTTATATAAAAAATTCGAAATCCGATTTCTCCGCCATTTCTTCATCCAAATAGATGAAACAAAGTTCAAAATGTGTATTTTTTCACGCATCAGAGGCTTATGCTCACCAAATTGTGAAAATATAATGTAGTAGATAAAAAATAAGATTTAAAAAATAAGTAATTAAAAATAAGATCAATTTTTTTATGTGTATTTTTCCTCGAGGGTACGCGCCTTTACGCTTTTACCCGACCCCACTGTTTCCTCGGTTTATCCTTCTTCCTTTCTTTCTCCTTCGTTTAGCCCTTTACTGCTTTCGACTTTCTCATTGTTTACATGGCTTCCAATGTCCCACCAGAAATCTAACCACCGTGAAATAATCTATATAGATGTCTTACTTTGTTGCATCTCTGCCGAGACCTCCCCCTTTTTATGTGACCCGACTTGCCTCAACTTCTTTATTCGACTATCCCCTCTCCCTCTGCCTTTCGGCCTTGCGGCCGAATTAGTTGTCTGAAAAAAATTTCACGCCAAAAGTGATGCGACTCGGATTCGAACCTGCGGCCGCGTGATTCGCTGATGAGCGGCTCATACAATCGCATCGCTCGATATATATGTGTGTGTGTCCGTGAGTGTTTGTGTATATCATGTTCGGAGACATTGGCTGACTCATTGTGCAGGGCCGGGCCGCCGATCGCATGAAATTGCAAAACATCATTTTTTTATGGCGTTAGCACACTGCCACAAAACACAACACCTTATCAACAAACGTTATAAACCATGAGACGACAATAAATCATCAAACGAAACAGACATTCGAGATTACGGCTGTTGCTTCCGACCTGTCAAAAAATATATTGATACTTGGGAAGGACGCGACCGCAGTCGGTAAAAACGAGCAATGCGAGCCGCTGCGCCGCCTGTGAGAAAATCGCTGAACTGCGGTGGTCAAGATTTTGCGCTCTGGTGGTACACTTTTGTCACATTTATGTCAAAAATTTCGAAATCCAATTTCTCTGCCATTTTTTCATGAAAATCGATGAAACAAAGCTCAAAATGTGTACTTTTCACCGCTTCAGAGTCTTATGCTCGGCAAATTTGTGAAAGTGCAATACAATGGATTGTAGCTCGAAATTTCTCCCATGGTAAACACAATCTGCACAATTTTTTTCAAAATTTCGGAAAATGCCGAGCATGTTCCTCTTAGAGCAAGCGTCCTGAGTACACACAATAAATTTCATCCCAATCGGTTCGATGGTTTGGGAGAAATTGGATTTAAAAATTTCGAGGTGGCCCAGAGCGTGTTTGTCATTCCCTTAATATTTCCATCATTTACCTCGAATAATTGGTATTCACTGTAATTATTATTCTCCTCGATTTTCGGTAAATCTCTCCGAGCTCGTCTTAGCGCGTTATTTTTTTTTCTTCTTTATGATGTCTTATTCTCGGCGGTCTCTGTGTTGCTCGTTTGCGCTTTCTTCTGGTTTTTGCCCATGTTGACGCTCGAAGATCGTTCCGAGGTGCCGGCCTTCCTTATATACTCCTTGTTTCTTTTTCTTCGATTGTTGTGTTTCCGAGATTGTCTTACTCCTGTATAATTTCTTCTGTATTATTTTCCTGCCTTGCCGATAGATAGCGTTTCATGAGACATCCATAAAATTTTCCTCGTTCTCGTTTTGTCTTCGGATCTTCAATTAAATATGTTGCTTGCCCAACACATTTTTTTATACGATATGGCCCTTCGTATAGCGGCATAAATTTTGCTGTTCTTTGTTCCGCGGGATCTGAAATGTTTAATGCTTGTACCAGGGCTAGCTCTCCCTTTGCGAAGAGGGTTATTTTATGCGTTGCATTACATTTTTCTGCTCGTCTTCTTCCTTTTCGCTGTATTCTTTTTCGTACTAATTCCATTTTTTTTCGTAGGTGAGGTCTTCGTTCTGGTCCTCCTTTAACGCCAGTATCCATTCCCTCCATATTCGATATGGCTTCTTTTTTCGCTGCAGTTCCATTGGGGTGCATTCAGTCGTTTCATGTTGCCTTTCGATGATGCAGTCCTGGACTACCGGTATCCATCGATGCCATCCGGAGTGTTTATCTTGCAAGAAGGTTCTAAAAAAACGACTAAGTTCTCTGTTTACTCGTTCAACGATGTTTCATTATGGATGTCGAATTGATGAGAATATTCCTTGTATGTTCTCTTTTTCTAGTCGTTCGAGCCAAATTTTAGAGGTGAACTGTGTCCCATGATCAAATTGGATCCTTCTTGGTTTTCCGTACTTTGTCACGTAATCTTCAAAAATTCTATTAATCGCTGCCGCCGTGTTCGCCTTTTTGAGAGGGTACAGTTTCACGAATTTTGTGAAAGCGTCTATCGTGACTAGAATGTGCTGGACTCCCCCTACGGATTTTGGTAATGGTCCATAGAAATCTATGGAGATTAGGTCGCCCGGACCCTCTGGCATGATCGTCTGCATTTCGGCATGGTTTGTTTGGATCGCCACTTTGACTCTTTGACAGAGATCACATTCGGCGATGACTTGTCTTACTGTTTTTGCTATCTGTGGGCAAGTGAAGTCTTCTGTTAGCATGTAAAAAATCTTTCGAGCACCTGGATGTCCATATATTTCATGGCGTTCTTTTATGAGAGGGTTAATTAATTCTTCTGGTAGTACGACCTTCCATTTTCCCGTCCTGTCATATTTTTGCAGACATCCCTTGTCACGGCGGTATTTCTTATAACCTTCTCCCTCGTCGCACATTTCCCATATTGCTTGTGTGTTTGTTTGTTCTTTTTGAATTTGGCCGATTCGTTGAAATTGCTGCTTGATTTCTCCTGCGGGTTTTCTGGCGAGTATGGCTGTGAGAGCCATCCTCCCTGGCGTGCTCTGGTGATCACTGCTCTCGATATCGTGTGGCCTGCTCACTGCGTCCGCTGCTTCATTTATTTTTCCCGGACAATGCTCCACTTCAAAATCGTAGTCCTGTATTAGTAGCCCATCTTAACATCCGATCTCCTACAAAGCGGCAGGTTTTCAAAAGGTTAGTGCCTTGTGATCGGTAATGATTTTCATTCTTGCTCCTAATAAATAAGTCCGAAATTTTTGGAGCGCCCAAATGATTGCCAGGAGCTCTTTTTCTGTTGTTGTATAACCAATTTCTGCTCCTTTAAACGTGCGGCTTGCGAAATGTATGACGCCCAATTCTCCATCCTTGTCCTCTTGGCTCAGAACTGCATCAACAGCGTAATCACTTGCGTCTGTTGCCAGGTAGTTAAGATGTAGAAATGCAGTTTTAGACTCTTGATCCTTTTTCTTTTATTTTACTCTTTTTTTCAGTTTTGCATGCAGCATGTAGGCTCATATTTATAATTTAATAAATCTTACAGTAAGGTAAATACCTGAACGCCTTTTGGTGAGAAACTACGCGTGATCTTTCTACGTAATTAGACGATAGTCCGACTCGGAACCGTGGTGCTCAAAACCTTGATTCATTGCACTGAGTGTCGTTCACAAATTTTTGTCATATTATTTGAAAGTATTCGCACTACAATAGTATGCATAAAAATAATTTTCTTCGGAACGTTTTATATAAATATAATTGAATGCGTACAAAGAAAAGAATTGATGGTTACGATTAAATAATCACGAGTGACCTGACCCCGGCGGATATTCGTCTCGAATTCCTTTGCTCTCAACGCACTTGGTAATAGGTTTGATTAAATCAGACTTCCGAGATCTACAACATCTTTCTATTTCCTTTCAATAGAAAAGGGAACCACTGGCCACGAGGCAATTCTTAACGCCGTCACTTGGAGTACGTTTCCCCCTTGCACGCTCTGTCCTTTCCTTCGGCTGGCGTATGTCATTCGATCCCGCTCTAAATTTTGTTGAGGGGCCATACTCTTGATGACAGACGCCGGGCGTATTAAGAGGTTACCCCCACTTGCGATTTTGAAAAACTCAATTTTTTTTATTGCATTTTTTTGAAGTATAAGTATCCGGGCCCATACTTCTGTATGGGCCCGGAATAGATGACTATGTAAGTTTACAAAAAAAAAATATTTTCTTCGTGTAAACTGAAATTGAAACTTTAGACGCGTTTTTCTCAAAATGGCATTTATGAAGTCGGTGACCAAGATTACTCGAACACTAATGAACCGATCTACTTGAAATTTTGATGGCTTATTTAATACACAAAAATGTAGTCTTTAATCGTTCGATTTTTTTTTCGTTAATATCGAACCATTAACTTTGACTGTCCGCCATTTTGTGAGAAATGAATATTTTTTAAAATCCTTCGATTAAAGACTAGTTTATACTTATATTTGACTAAATCCATCCGCATTTTTTTTCAGATGATCCACTTCGTCGCAATTTTGGTCACCGCAAACCATGTATATAAAAACATTATTTCATTGACGGCCATTTGTCACTAGACAATGTAATATTTTTCAATAAAAAAATTACTGAAAGTTCTTCAAGATGTGTTCTTTAAGATGGTATATTGATCGATTAAAAAAGTTTTGGAGTTTTCTTTAAAAAAATTCATGAAAAAGGCCTTTTTTGCGCTACAAGTGGGGGTAACGCCTTAACTCGGCAGTCCCCGTACGCCAACCAGGCAGAGAATTTTCAGCAAAGGTTTCTTTTATTAGTGACAAAGATCGTATTGTCTAGCGATGATTTCATCTGCTTCGACATATCGCCTCCCCAGCGGAAATCCATTAACGACCGACGAAATGTGATGGTCTATCCTCAAATTGGTCTCTTTTCCTTCTATATGTCGGGAAATTTGTAAAATATTGCGAATTCGAAAGTCGATCTGAATCCCAAAAATCGCGGGACATTACACATGGATCGGTTTTATCTTCTCTGGTTGCGGCTTTATTCCTGATGTTGTTAATATGTGCCCCAGAAACGCGACTTCTGGTTGGAAGAATTTCGATTTTTTGAAGTTCAGTGTCATCTTGTTCACACTAATTCTTTCGAATATCTGTTGAAGATGCCTCAAATGTTGTGCTTCGTCCTTTGATAGGTATAGGAGGTCGTCTACAAAATTGATCACTGATCCTTCCAGGTCTTGTAGGACAATGTCAATCTCCATGACAACGTCAATGACAATGTCAACGACAATGTTTTGAGCCCGAAGGGTGTTACCGTGAATTGGTAGTATTTGCCGTCATGGAGGAATGCGGTGTATGGTCACGATTCCTCGTCCAACGGAATTTGCCAGAAGCTGCTTGTCTATCCAGACTTGACATGACCTTTGCACCTCCACATCTCTGAAAAATTTCTTCGGTTGGTGGCGCCATGTTGTGGTCTTCTATCAAGAATTTGTTCAGTTGTCTCGCATCTAAGCATAGTCTGATTGACCCGTCCTTTTTTATTACCGTCACGAGGGGATTTATGAAGCGACTTTTTGCCCGCTCGATTACCCCGTGCTCCAGCATGTTTTGGATTTCTTCCTGCACCTTCTTCCGATGTTGAATTGGTACCGGATATGACCGATGCATATATGGCTCTGGGTCTTTTAGCACTAATCTGTGAGTGTAGACTTCCATGCGGCCCGGTTTTCGGCTGAAAATGTGCCTGTAGTCACTTATCAGGCTTTTAAAGTTGTTTCCGACAATGGCTGGCAGATTTGGGCACTCCCTCAAATTTTGGTCGACTTCTTCTTCGGTGAGTTCATTGTCCGTATGGTTTTCTATCGCCGCTATGCGTATTTGTTGTTTCGTGTCGGGTCTTTCTCGCTGCCAAAACCATCTTCCCTCATTTAATTCTGCGACGATCTCCTTCTGTACCCGAATGGCTCCTTGATTCGCATCTACTTCCACCTGAAGTTCCACCCTTCCATCGATACCTAAAATTGCATTTCTGCTAATTTTTGGTATGATTAATAACTGCAGCACCCCTTTCGCTTTGTAGAGCTCTGCGTCGATCATTATCTGTTTCTTGATTCGTCCTGATTTTCCGCCGAATGCCCCTTTGGCTTCGGTGCCGGTGACCGGGATTATTGGACAGTTATCTAATTCGTTTTTGTATCGTTCATAGAAGTCCTCTGATATTGCCGAAACCTCGCTTCCACTGTCGATGAGAATCTCCACGGTGATCCCTTCTGTATTTATGGGCAGTGTCGGGCATCGTGGCTGTATCTTCTTCGTGAGGCTTCCTCCTCCGGGGTCTTCCATGAGAAATTCTCGTGGTTCTTCATATATGCTGCTAGCATGTTTTTTGTTATCCGTTTTCTTCCTTGTCGTCTTGGATTTTTCAGGTAGATATTCCTCAGTTGTTACTTGTTCCATTCCAACTTGGCTCTCCTGCAGTTTCTTCCTTGTTTCTTTAATTGTTTCAATTGACCACGGTTTTTTCCGGTCATTTTTTGCTCCGTCCCTTGGTTCGCTTCGTTGCCGTTCTAATGCCCGAATTTGTTCATTGTCAGTAATGGTGATCATTCCTAGTCGACATGGAGGGTCGGCGGGCTTGCTCTTCTTCTTCTTTTTTCCTTCTTCTTTTTGTTCCGCTTCATCCGGGAGATTGCTCCTTCCATTGCCTCTTGGATCTCTTCTTCTTCCTCTTCTGTTGCGTCTCGTGATATGGTTCGATCATTTTTGTGATTCCCATCGTTTCGGGCACAACGTCTAGCAGTTTCCCTGGTTCTGTGATTGTTCTGCTAATTTTCCATTCCGTGTGCTGGCAGTTGGTGCTTCCGATTGCTCTCTCGGGGGCATATTCCTGCCCATTGTTCCCCCGGGATTACCTGGATTCCATGGAGATGCAGCAGGGTTGAGGTGAGTTCTGCTGTTTTCATATCCTTGCTGCCACGGCTGTTGCCTCTGGAATGGGGGCGGCACTGGGTTGAAATTTCTTCCTTCGGTCCCAAACCTTTTCCCCCACTGTTGTTGATTTTGAAAGGGTGGTTGGGATCCTTGCCATCTTGGATGCTCAAGTTTCCCTCGCTGGTATGCTTCCTGCGGATGTGGTCCCCCAAATGTCCCGAATCTGTTGTTCTTCCACGGGTTGTTTAGTTGCCACGTAGGAATGACGGGCTCCTGTCGACGGGGCATGGATCTTTGGCCATTTAGCGGCCCTGCGCCGTCCATACTTTCCAGTAATTCCAGGAAAGAATCGATCGTTTTTATTCCGCTGACACGCACCGCCATCCTCATTGATTCATCAAAATGGTTTGCCAATTTCCGGATGATCATTTATTCTTCCGGGCCTTGGCTGAGATCCTTGGCATTCTCAAAAATTTGAGTTGCATATTCCGCTCGGGTTGTTCGATGTCCATCCCACTCGTATGCCCCGAATTCCAGGTTCCCCTAATTTTATCCTGGATTTCTTGACAACAATAGCGTGCCCGAAATTTTTCGTTAAAGTCTTCGATTGTCTGTACTCTGTCTTCGACCATTCTCCACCAGTCCTTTGCAGTTCCTTGAAGTGATTGGCTGATGAGATAGTGGAGGTCGGTATTTCCAGTGATCTTCCAGAATTCCACAAAGTCCTCCAAAAATCGGATTGGCCTTTCTCTGCCGTCGCCATTGTATGTGAGCCGTTTTTTGTTTGGAAACGTAGGCCTGGCCAACGTTGAGCCCTGTTCCCCATCTAGTGTTGCACATGGTTACCGACGTTTCGGCTCGTATGTTTTTTTCGCATTCCATGATTCGCTTAGAATGGTCTGTGACGACTTCTCCCACCTCCTTCGATGAATAACGGAGGTTGGATATCGTCCTTCTGATGTCTTCCACTCGGGTGTCGAAATCATCCTGTTTCTCTTGACTTTCTTTTCTGATTTGATCTTGGTTTCTTTCAATTATTTTCTGGGTGATGACGAGTTTCCTTTCAGTCCGTTCTTCGATCTTGTTAATTTCGTTTGCTAGTTGTTTATTTGTTTCTCCCTGTAGTTGACGCGACCTCACGATGCATCGATCATCTTGCTGTTTGATTTCCGCTTTCGTGGTGACGCGTTCTCTTCTTTGTTCATTTCGGATATTATTCATGGCTTTTATTAGGGCGCTCGTAAGTTCGCTGTCCTCATTCCTGTTGCATCAAGGTCGACTGTGTTTTGGTTAATATCGAACGTTTCTTCGTTTGCTCTTTCCTCTTGCCTGGGTCCTATTGCCGACAATCGCGATCGTTGATTTTCAGTGGAGGAAGTTTTCGTTGTTTGGCGGTTCCATTAAAAAAATATTATTATCACCTTTTTATGAGTCTTTCTTTATTATGATCGAGTCCCTGTTCGAGCGCCAAATGTAACGGGACGAAATAACGTTACAATAAATTCGTTTGTTCGAGACTCGATCAGGGAATAAATTAATTGAGACTCAGGTATTTTGGTGGTAATTTACAATAAAATGTTATTTTTTCAATTTTCTGGTTGCGATACAATATTATTTAACGCCGTTATAACGTTCTCGAGCGCGGCCGGTATCGATTCACGGTATTCGAGTCACGGTGGCTGCCCGCCCTTTGTTTACAAACTCGGCGTACGCTTGCCTTCTAATTGTGCTCGCACGGATCCCTTTTTTTGTTGTTTCTTGCCTTTTATAATTGCTTGCCTTTTATAAGTGCGTGTGTGCGTGCGTGCATGTATGCGTGTGTGCGTGTGTGCGTGTGTGCGTGCGTGCGTGCGTGCGTGTGTGTGTGTGTGTGTGTGTGTGTGTGTGTGTGATTTCGCACCTCCTGCTACCTCCTGTCCCTTTATATTCTCCTGATATTATGTTTCTATTTAACTTGCAACAAATCGCTCCCCTTCGCTATTAATCAATTATATAATAATTATTTTTAATCCATTCGTTTTTCTTGATCCGTGGGTCGGTATTGGCGAGAGGTTCCTTAATTTGACCTAACTCATTATTTCTTGTTTGCTTTTCGCTAATATTCTTCTCGTGCTCCCTCTCCCTTGGACCAATAATCGTGCGAAGTTTAATAAATTAATTATCTCTTCAGCGATTCCTCCTACTGTTTTATTTGGTAATCGTTTTTGCTCCTTTCAGGTTCCCTTTCTTTTTCTTTCCTCCTTAGACACTTTCCCTACCTTTGGGGTTAGTAATCGTGTCACGGAGTAATCGTTCAAGTCGTGGAGTGTGAAAGTGCTTTTTGCAAACAGATGACTCTACTTGTTCTGTCGTATCGGTTTTCCTTGGTGACAATTTCCCTACCCTTGGGGTTAGTAATCGCGTCACTTCGTACTACTCGATTCTCCAGAGCAAGAAGAGGAGTGCCTTTCCTCCAAAATTCCCGTCCTTATATACCCATATTTTACCGCCTTTTCTTACCCCTTCTCCTACTTATTACCCATAATTCGCTTTATTGTTAACTTTTTTCTAAAAAAATTTTACCTCTTTTCTCTCTGTGTGGTTTCCTTTGTTTTCTTTTCCCTGTCTTCCTTCTTGCTTGGTTGATCTGCCTTTCCCCTTCCCTTATGCTTTGTTATTGTTGACTTTTTTCTTTTAATTAAATTAGTTTATCTGTACTCTGTTTTTGTTCCTTTTCTTGTTTTTCTTTTCATGGTCTTTTTGTTCGCTTATAGTTTTGTTTATTTTTCTGTTTCCGTAGTCCGTTATTCTCCCCTCCCCTTCTCCTATCATGAAGTCGGTTGCTTTCTGACTACATAGTGGGGGTTATTTATTTCTGAGACGTCCCCGTACGTCTCAGTCCATTAGACCGCAAAACTTATTGCAGCCTGCTAAACCCAAACCTAATGTACGCATTACGAAAACAAATAGACTGTTGATATCGCAGCGATGACCAGTTTTCTCACTCGACGGTAAATAGCGTAGATCACAATTGATACATTTTACCTGGGTTTGAACGCCAAGACCTTCTGTTTTACAACTTTTGAACGGAACTGAACCATCACACTGAGCACATTTCACCAAACTTGCAATTGTTGAGAAAACAAGCAAAAAATCGACGATTCTATAATGATTGTCAATGTCTTCCGGCACGTTCGCACTGGTATTCAACTTTATCTTTTTCGATGATGCACTCTTCGTATTAGCTTCATCCTTATTTTTTTACATGGATTAGGCCTTTTTTCGATCTGCACAAATACGTTCTTGTATCTGTTCAGTCACCTCTTGAAACTTTAGACAATCTCGGCATTGTTAAGAAAATTTCTTGATGAAATTATAAAATCACTGAGAACAAGCGCTCGACCGAACGTACAACAACTAACTGATGCTCGTTTCTCTTTTGAAAATATTATATACCTAAAATATATGTATACGGCTTTTGTTACCTCTCTTTACTCAATAAAACCTTTTCGAAACAGAATAATGGAAAGGACGATCGCCAAGTGAATAAACTGCAAACTTGCTCGTCAGCTACCCGCTGCCTTTCCGACCGCCCGCAGCTGTTGGAACAACAGTGTTAGAGGAGCGGGACTAAATAGTCAATAACTTCGAGAGTTTGCTCTGATTGACTTGAAATTTTGGGATTATATTCTTGAAATGTTTAACTATAAAAAAAGATAAAAAAACTGGATTTTTCAAAAGTGCAAACCCGTACCGTTCCCTTAAACAAATTAAACTGAATTATATTTAATTGAGTTGATGAAACCAAATTGAACTGGTTGACTTCAATTAAACTGAATTGAGCCGAATCGAACTGAATTCAATTGAACTAAACTGCATCGAAGGGAAATGAAATGATTCGAACAAAATTGAACTGAATTGAACTGAACTGAATAAAACTTGACTAATTGAACGATATCGAATTTTATTTTATTGAATTATCATGTATTAATTCTGCTTGTATACCCAGTTAATATTCGATTTTTTATTTGGGTAAATTAATAAATTTGTGCTGAACTCTTATGATTTGTACATGTCTAGAATAATTTGGTAAATATTATAATTAATTTCCTGAAGAGCACTGCTATGGGACGAAAAAGAGTCGAACGTACGCCTGAAGAAGAAGCAGAGCATCAGCGCATCAATCGAGAACGAACAGCTCAAAATCAGAGTAAACGGCGTCGTTTACATAGGGATGTTCATATTACCGGAGGTAAATTATCCATAGGAGTTTCAGAACAGCTTCATTTAGTAGGAGTATTTCAAGTGGCTGTATTGAAAGTGCAGGTGAAGTGATTGTACAATGCGATCCTGTTAATAAAGCAGCCGATCAACAAGAAGAAATCCAACGCACCGGGAAAGAAATAACTGCAGAAGTAGATGTTCTGTAGCGGTTCTAACCCATGGTTGGCATCTCAGGGGGGAGCGGGGCGGCGCGGTCCAGCGCGGGGAAGCCAAGTGCCTGGCGGCAGGGGGGTCCAGCGCGGGGACGTGACGTCATGCCAGGGGTCTCTGTGGAGGGGGTAGCCGTGTGGTTCGAAGAGCGACTGTCGGGAGGGGGAAGCCGTTGTCGACGAGTGTTTTGTGGGGGCGGGGGTCAGGTAGTGGTGAGTAAA
The DNA here is from genome assembly GCA_944452715.1 of Ophion slaviceki. Classification (NCBI taxonomy): domain Eukaryota; kingdom Metazoa; phylum Arthropoda; class Insecta; order Hymenoptera; family Ichneumonidae; genus Ophion; species Ophion slaviceki. Next base: position 46,917,202 of record OX101786.1, read on the forward strand.
CGTTGAAAACGCATAAATCTCCTAATTTATTATAGACATAAAAAATATTACGTTCGATGCAGTGTTTTTCTTTCTACACTATTTAGTCCGTGTGAAAATAAAACTCACACACTCGATGTGTGCATATAATGGCCGTATATGGGAAGGAACATTTCGTTAATTTGAAGCGATACATGAAAGGGACGGCTTTTCAAAGCCGTTTATTTATGTGATGCAGGTGAGATGCGCTTGGTTTCGTTTCCGAAATCTTTGATATCTTTGTATGCGCGTCCACTCATGTCACAACTCTCGCCGACTCCCGAGACATGTCCTGACAAGTCGGGATTTCTCAGAAAAACGATAAACTTTAGAGATCTATCGTCAAAGGGTTTTTGACCGCAGATGAGCCACCGAAGCATAGCTGCACTCTGGGAAAAAAAATCTAGCCAAACTCATCAAGCATTGACTTTTATGATCTCCATACATTTTCGGATTGCCATATATGCGCAACTTGCCTCCAAAATATAGATGAATACGACGTATTTTCGTAGGAAAAAACTATCTACTTTAGGAGTCCATTGTCAAAAGCCTTTGATGCCGATAGACCACTTGAGCATAGCTGCAGGACCCATAAAATACATCTTTCAACCCGATGCATCCCGACTTGTTTTCTATGTCGGTTCTTCCTCGGGCAATCTACACCAACACGATATCGAAAAAAAGTCCGGTTTTTCCCCCGAGACATAGGGGATAGCCGAAATTTTTCTTCCGAATGGGGAGCCATTTTTAAAATTTTTTTATTATCTGCTGCGCTCCAAACTGGCTGCACTTTGAACGAAACAGTCAGTTAGTTAAAATCGTGGAAGTCGTCTCCAACTTATTACTAAGGATAACAACATTGAACAAAGCTTGCATGATCAAGCCGCGCATTAAAGTTAGTTCGAAGAGTTTACTGCGTGGGAGCAACGGTGCGTCGAGTTCATCGAAGGGCAGGAAACACAAAGTCGGATTAAGCGCCCGCGATTATTAATTGGATATCAACAGTCACGAATAGCCCAAATAGCGCGTCTCGAAAGATTGAGGAATTGTGTGCGGAGTCGTTTCATACACACGGGCGCAGGACTTGGTGATCGTGAATTAATCTGGCGGGAGATTGAAACATCCTTCGAGAGTCGGATATTGACCGGTTCCATCATCAATCGCAGGCACATCGATCCGAAACACTTTCTAAATGATGCTCCCGTCCTAGTGCTTCATCATGTGCAAAATATTATCGGCAAGCACAACAGCATTAAAATTAATACAGTGTTTAATGGTGAATTCGCAAGTGGTGACAAACATGCGAATAAAAGCGTCAACACGCGAAACTGCGAACTATTTATGACAAGCGATTTGAACGAGTGGTATGAACAGCGTGTTATTGAGCCCACTTTAACCTTACTCGATGAATTTCAAGAACGTGATAGTGGCTGGGCTCTGCAGAAAATACTTAACCTAACGATAAATGTGAATAAGTATAATCCGATGCGTGCTGGGTGCTCCATATCATTGCCGCGGGAAATAATGTTGAAGAGGGCTGTGGTTAACGTCAAATCGGGCGGTAATGCATGTTTCGCGTGGGCAGTTGTCGCTGCGCTATACCCAGCTGAACGATACAGTGACCGTCCATCTTCTTACCCTCATTATTCGACAGTACTGAATCTGAAGGATATTGAATTCCCGGTAACGATACATCAAATTAAAAAATTTGAATTTCATAACAATCTATCGATCAACGTGTACACCACCACCACCAAAAAGGACATTGTTCCAATACGAGTCACTCTATACAAGAAGGAAAAGCACATCAATTTGCTGTACATGCAAGATACTGAGGATAACAATGTGGGGCACTTCGTATGAATCAAGAATCTGTCGAGACTCGTGAGGGCACAACTGACCAAAATGGAACATAAAAAATATATCTGTGAGCAGTATGTAGTTACTATAATGTGTATATATATATATATATATATATATAGGGTGATCCAGAATAGGTGTATCAGCGGGAAATGCCGGGTTCGGCAGGTTACTCCGAAGATTTCTACCGAGCCGTTTTCTTTTTTTCGCCTCCGTCATTAAATGGGAAGCATTAGAAAATAGGCGTTCGATCTTCGAAATTAACGCTCGAATCCGCCATGTTGGACGATCGAAAGGGCAGAAGAGTAGACGAAGGGCCACGAAGTCGTAGCCGACGTCAAGAAGGTTCTGCGACACAGCAGCGTTTGACAAATGCCAGCGCGCATGATCTGACGTTTAGCGAAACATTCGCTACCTTGCCTGTCAACCTAGTCGGCCCGAGAATCGTGACACACGATTTGACGTTTCACCTATCGTCTGCTATCGCTCGGCGTATTGCGTGCCAAAGCGTGAAGCGCGCCGCAATTAATGACATTTACGAATTTTGCAGCGATTATCCATCGAGAGCGCCTGTTCTTTTTTGCTTCCTTAAGAAATAAAAATTAACAAAACCAAAGAAATGTCAATGATTATCGAATTTCGATAAACCGAACGATTTTTCTTGCGTATTGAAAAAAAAAATCAATACATAAGTTTTTATTAACAAACTCTGAATAACTTGACGCTACATTTTCGAGAATTGGATGTTTTCGGGATTCCATTTCTCATTCGACCACTCCGTTCAGTATCATAGTCGGATTGATCTCCAAAAATACATTTTTCTGTACGAATATCATCTCAAAGTGTGTTCGAGCTGGGTTAGGAAACATGAGGAGAAGCATTCCATTTCCTCATTAGGGGAGACGAAATCAGTCGGTTCCGGCAGACGAAAATCGATACGACGTTTTTTTAGGATTGAAAATAGATGAGAAGATCTTCTGCACCGCCTGAGATACAATTTTTCACGTACCGATACGGGTTGATTCTGGAAATCCCAAAGCGTTGCGACTCAGTTTGCGGTTTCTCTTAAGGGGTAACACCTCTCGAGCGGCAGAAAATTAGGCCTAACTTTGACAATTTATTTTGGCAGCATGAAAAAAGGAATAGGATTTCTTATGAGAGGGTTTATGTAAGACATATTAAAGGATGTAAAAATTATTGTAATTTTCATACAAAATAGCGACGACAGAGCCCATCTTGAAAAACTTGTTTTTCAAACTGCGAGGCCGGAATACGCGAACCCTTTGCATGAATCGATTTGAATTTTGATCGCAGCTTCATAATTACATTCTCTATGGGCGTACGTAACCGTTTTTTTAAATTAAATGTAAACTTTTTTTTTATAAACAATTTATCGCTTATCTTTTGGGCAAAAAATCGATTTATTTCTTTCAATGTCCGCCATTTTTTCAAAATTTGATCGAAAAATCCCTACGTCATCCCATAGAGAATGTAATTGTGAAGCTACTATCAACATTTCAAATCGATCCGTTGCAAAGGTGTTCGTGTACTCCGTTCTCCCAGTTTTAAAAAACATGTTTTTCAGGAGGGGCTCTGTCGCCGCCATTTTGCATGAAAATTATAATACATTTTTTATCCTTTAGTATGTGTTAAATAAACCCTCTAAAAAGAAATCCTATCCTTTTATCAAATTCCCAAAATAAATTGTCAAAGGTAGGCCTTATTAACTGCCGCTAGAGTGGTGTTACCCCTTAAGAATATTAGAACACCAGCGTTATGTAAAGGGTCAACATTTGTGCTACTTTATAATGAAATGTTATTTATTTATTCATTTCACTTGTGATCAGAGCAAATGGACAATTCATGCGGTGCACGAATCGTTGTCCGAATTGATTTCATCTCCTATCGCGATCGGGAACGAGATGAATTTATATCGTTTCAATATCATCGGAAAGGAGATGATATCAATGGTGAACTCGTCGTGACGGCTTCGAGTATGTCCTACGGACACTAGAAGAATCATCAGCCGTCACGACGAGTTCGCCATTGATTTCATTTCCTTTCCGATGATATTGAAACGAGATAAATTCATCTCGTTCCCGATCTCGATAGGAGATGATATCAATTCGGACAACGATTCGTGCATTATCCATAGGAGATACTCGACAACGTCACAACGACTTCGCGGTTGATTTCATCTCCATTCCGATAATATCGCAAAGAGATGATTTCATCTCGTTCCCGATCGCGAACGGAGATGAAATCAATTCTGTCAATGATTCTTCTAGTGTCCGTAGAACATACTCGAAGCCGTCACGACGAGTTCGCCATTGATTTCATCTCCTTTCCGATTATATTGAAACGAGATAAATGCATCTCGTTCCCGATCGCGATAGGAGATGAAATCAATTCGGACAACGAGTTCACCATTGATTTCATCTTCTTTCCGATGATATTGAAACGAGATAAATTCATCTCGTTCCCGATCGCGATAAGAGATGAAATCAATTCGGACAATGATTCGTGCACCGCATGAATTGTCCATTTGCTCTGATCACAAGTGAAATAAATAAATAAATAACATTTTATTATAAAGTAGCACAAATGTTGACCCTTTACATAACGCTGGTGTTCTAATATTCTTAAGGGGTAACACCACTCTAGCGGCAGAAAATAAGACCTAACTTTGACAATTTATTTTGGGAATTTGATAAAAGGATAGGATTTCTTTTTAGAGGGTTTATTTAACACATACTAAAGGATAAAAAAAATGTATTATAATTTTCATGCAAAATGGCGGCGACAGAGCCCATCCTGAAAAACATGTTTTTTTAAACTGGGAGAACGGAGTACACGAACACCTTTCCAATGGATCGGTTTGAAATGTTGATAGTAGCTTCACAATTACATTCTCTATGGGACGACGTAGGGATTTTTCGATCAAATTTTGAAAAAATGGCGGACATTGAAAGAAATAAATCGATTTTTTGCCCAAAAGATAAGCGATAAATTGTTTATAAGAAAAAGTTTACATTTAATTTTAAAAAACGGCTACGTACGCCCATAGAGAATGTAATTATGAAGCTGCGATCAAAATTCAAATCGATTCATGCAAAGCGTTCGCGTATTCCGGCCTCCCAGTTTGAAAAACAAGTTTTTCAAGATGGGCTCTGTCGTCGCTATTTTGTATGAAAATTACAATAATTTTTACATCCTTTAATATGTCTTACATAAACCCTCTCATAAGAAATCCTATTCCTTTTTTCATGCTGCCAAAATAAATTGTCAAAGTTAGGCCTAATTTTCTGCCCCTCGAGTGGTGTTACCCCTTAAGAGAAACCCCAAACAGAGTCGCAACGCTTTGGGATTTCCAGAATCAACCCATATCGATACGTGAAAAATTGTATCTCAGGCGGTGCGGAAGATCTTCTCATCTATTTTCAATCCCAAAAAAACGTCGTATCGATTTTCGTCTGCCGGAACCGGCTGATTTCGTCTCCCCAAATGAGGAAATGGAAAGCTTCTCCTCATGTTTCCTAACCCAGCTCGAACACATTTTGAGATGATATTCGTACAGAAAAATGTATTTTTGGAGATCAATCCGACTATGATACTGAACGGAGTGGTCGAATGAGAAATGGAATCCCGAAAACATCCAATTCTCGAAAATGTAGCGTCAAGTTATTGAGAGTTTGTTAATAAAAACTTATGTATTGATTTTTTTTCAATACGCAAGAAAAATCATTCGGTTTATCAAAATTCGATAATCATTGACATTTCTTTGGTTTTGTTAATTTTTATTTCTTAAGGAAGCAAAAAGTACAGGCGCTCTCGATGGATAATCGCTGCAAAATTTGTAAATGTCATTAATTGCGGCGCGCTTCACGCTTTGGCACACAATACGCCGAGCGATAGCAGACGATAGGTGAAACGTCAAATCGTATGTCACGATTCTCGGGACGAATAGGTTGACAGGCAACGCAGCGAATGTTTCGCTAAACGCCAGATCATGCGCGCTGGCATTTGTCAAACGCTGCTGTTTCGCAGAACCTTCTTGACGTCGGCTACGACTTCGTGGCCCTTTGTCTACTCTTCTGCCCTTTTCGATCGTCCAACATGGCGGATTCGAGCGTTAATTTCGAAGATCGAACGCCTATTTTCTAATGCTCCCCATTTAATAACGGAGGCGAAAAAAAGAAAACGGCTCGGTAGAAATCTTCGGAGTAACCTGCCGAACCCGGCATTTCCCGCTGATACACCTATTCTGGATCACCCTGTATATATATATATATATATATATATATATATATATATATATATTCGTCTAGCATATATAATTACCTATATATATATTCAATTGAACAAAACAATCTTTTCTTTTGCAGGTGTTTGCACTACTTGGGATCAGAGGAAAAATTGCGATCACATGAGGTCGATTGTGGAGCAATAAATGACTATGCAATTCGACTATCAAACGACACCAATAAGTGGCTCCAGTTCACCAATTTTAGCCGGAAAGAGCGACATCCTTTCATTGTGTATGCTGATTTGGAGTGTGTGCTGGCAAAGTCCGATGGGGAGAACTTAGCGAAAGATATGTATCAACATCATGAAGTATTTAGCATCAGATACTATGTGTGTTGTTCGTATGACGACTCACTATTTTCGTATCACTCACGCCGCAGTGCTGATTGCATATCGTGGTTTGTCGAAGATCTAAAAAATCAAGCACTGCGGATAAAAGAAATTTTCTGTGATGATCTACCAATGACATATTTAACACCGAGTGAGTGGGTTAGTTTTCGAGCAGCGACTCAATGTCATATATGTAAGAAACCATTTGCGCAAGAAGATGTACGCGTTCGAGATCATTGCTATCTGACTGGGCGCTAATGAGGCGCTGCCCATTGCAACTGCAACTTAAATTATAAACAGTCATTTTTCATTCCAGTAGTTTTCCACAATTTATCCGGTTATGATGCACATTTTATAATCAAGGAAGTAGCCACAGCGTTCGAAGGAAGAACCGATGTTCTTCCAATCACAAAGGAGAATTACATCTCCTTTACGAAGCATGTTGAAATTAAAGACGATTCAAAACACAAGATCCAATTGCGCTTCATCGACTCATACAAATTCCTCAACACGAGTTTAGACAAATTAGCCTCATTTTTGACCCAGGACAAACACAAAATTTTACGCACACAATTCCCAACTCTCGCGACAGAGGATTTCAATTTGCTGACGCGAAAAGGGGTCTTCCCTTATGAATATAATGATGACGTGACCAAGCTAGATGACACCTACCACCACGTGACGCATTTTATAGTTCCCTGACAGATGCTACAGTAGGTGAGAGCGAGTACACAAATGCTGAGAAAGTTTGGGAGCGGTTCTCCATTCGAACGCTGGGTGACTATAGCGATTTGTACCTGAAGACAGATGTCCTGTTATTAGCCGATATTTTCGAAAACTTTCATAATATATGCATTGAGAGCTATGGACCGGATCCCACGTATTACTACACATTGCCGGGATATACCTAGGATGCGATGCTAAAACACTCGAATGTCAAGTTTGAATTACTAACTGACATCGATATGCTTTTATTCGTTGAGCGGGGTATACGCGGTAGTTTTAGTCAATGCTCAAACCGATATGCACACGCTAATAACAAGTACATGGAGTCGTTTGATCCATCGAAAGCATCATCATACTTGATGTATTTTGATGTCATCAATTTGTATGGATGGGCAATGTGCCAACCCTTGCCATATGCAGATTTTCGATGGGTCAACGACGTGTCCAATTTTGATCCATCTTCCATCGCGCTAGATTCACCGACAGGCTACATCCTGGAAGTCGACTTGGAAAATCCCCAATTTCTACATGATGCGCACAAACACCTGCCGTTATGTCCGATACATGAAAAACTGCCGGGTACGCAGGGGGAAAAGCTGTTAGCAACCGTCTGCGATAGAAAGCGCTACATCATTCACTCTCGAAATTTACAGCAGTGTTTACGTCATGGACTTTGCCTCACGAAAATCCATAGGGTCTTACAGTTTACACAATCCCCATGGCTGAGTTCGTATATTGAGTTGAATACCCAGTTTCGAACGCTTGCCAACAACGATTTCGAAAATAATTTATTCAAATAAATGAATATTGTGGTCTTTGGCAAAACGATGGAGAATGTGCGCAATCATGTACATGTAAAGCTTTTAACAAAATGGGAGGACAGGCATGGCGCAGAGGCAATGATTGCGAAGCCAAACTTTCACAGCCGAAGTGTTTTTTCGGAAAGCCTCGTTGCCGTGGAATTGCGCAATCTCGAGGTGAAATTCAACAAGCCGATATATGTGGATATGTGCATAGTCGACATACCCAAAACGTACTTGTATGGATTTCATCATGAGTATACGGTACCTCTGTATCGAGATAAATGTAAAGTCATGTATACCGATACGGATAGTCTCATATATGACAGTGAAAGCGATGATATATATGCCGATATGATGCGCCACATTTCAAAATTTGATACGAGCGATTATTCAGCGGACAATAGGTATGGTATACCGCTCGTCAACAAGAAGGTACCCGGTCTCATGAAGGACGAATGTAATGGAGCAATTATGACCGAATTTATTGGACTTCGATCGAAAATGTACGCGACACGTGTCGAGGGTAAGAAGGACACGTAAAAAGTTAAAGGTGTCAAGAGTAGCGTTGTGGCTAGGACAATCACGTTTGACGATTAGCTCGACGCTTGAATGAAGAAGTTGAAATGGAGCGTAGTCAATCATGTATTCGATCAAAGTTGCATAAGGTCTACACCATCCGTGAGACAAAAATCGCTCTGAGCCCACATGACGATAAGCGGTATATCATATCTCGGACCTCTGATACCCTACCATGGGGGCATTATGGAATACCATCGTAAAAAATTATGTAAATTTTTTTTTCTACAACGTTGATTTTTTTTTGTAAAATTGTGGACATTTTTGTGAATATTGATGTATAAAACTCGTGAAAATTGTGTATATATTTTGTTCACTCGATGTAAAACTTGTGAAAATTATGTTTGTTGTTGTAAATATTTAATTGTGTAAGAATGGATTTATTATTTTCTGTAAATGAAGAAACGGACTTTTTATAATGCCCTGTGTTTATTTACTCATCCATCTCCTCGTACCCACGTTCCACGAAAAAGGGATTATCGACGGCCAGAAGGGGAAAAAAAGCAAGACTGCTGTGGAGATGGTCGGAGGCCTTGGAGGGATACATGCGGAGGCGACCAGTAGTTTAGGTCAAGAGTCATAAAACATATATATTTTTCCATTTTCTTTATTATCGACTACAAATTGGATTTACTTATCCAACTATTGTGGCTATTGTCGAAACCTAACCACTTTACAAACATCCGATTACCACGCTTCTTCAACACTGCTTCAATGAGATAGATATCGGGCTGCTTGACCCTGAGAAGCTCTTGTTCATAGAAGCCGCCGGCGATCGGTTCATCTTTATGGTCCTTCAAGTGATACGTCACGGGATGAGTTTTTTTCACACGATATATTGTAAATATTTCTGCTGTCCAGTTTGGGGTGAAACCCTTTTCGAAAATAGTCTTAAATTTGCTGATTCTCACTTTATCACCAACAGCGAATTTTAGCGATGTTTTCATGGGAGTCTTTTTGAAAACTTGCTGCAGTTGCTTCTCATTTTCCGCGTTCACATTTCTCAGCTTCATCTTAATGGTGCGGTGTACAGAATCATTATATTCGGCTACTAGCTTATCAAGAATATCGATCCACTTATAATTACCGCGAAGACTAAATTGCATCCACATCTTATTTTTTGATGTACGATTGAAACGCTCGCAAATGGATGCCTTCAAGTTGCTATATGTTGAATACATGTGAATATTGTACTTTTTCATGAGGGCCTTAAAGTCACAATTGTAGAACTATTTTCCCCGATCGACGTGTAAGTTCTGCGGTATGCGTCCCTTAACGAGTATCGACGTCATTGCGGCTGCTGCATCTTTGCCATTGTTACTCAGCATTGGCATGATTCAGGCGAATTTTGAGAATGTATCGATGACGGTAAGAAGAAATTTGTGTTTGAAGTTTTGACGCGCGTATGATGACATATCGACGAGATCGGCTGGCCAGGTTTCCTCCAAGCCACGGATGTCCACATGCCGACGAGGATAGTTTCATCGAGCAGGCTTATGTAGCTCCAGCACGAGAGCGCTCCTTTTCTCGTTCATTTTCCAGTCCACGCAGTCGCGCATCCAATTTAGCAATGACGTATGAATTACGCGTCACCAAATCTTGTAGAGTTTTGACATTGACCTCGAGTGTCTTTGCAATGTCTCTTATCGTAGCTTCAAGTCCATTAACCAACAACTGACTAGTCTCATTCATTTCTTTGCGTATGTTCTTAATGGTAGTTCGGGATCTCTTTTGTAACGCACTTAGAGTGATAGCATCATCTTCTTCTCCGGATTTGCAATGTTACACAATCGTTTCTGCCCCAAGTCATAATGACCATCTGCGGTAATTCTAAAGCCAATCCCAGGTCGACCTGGAGGACCTTGCTTACTGTGGAGTACACTCCTACTTGAATGACGTCCAAACACATCGACACTCATGATGAGAATGCGTAAATGCTCCGATGTCGAGTTAATAAATGATTTCAGCTTCACACAATTCCTCGATAATCGATATAATTTCATTCGCATGGGCCGAATTTCCGGCTGCTTGTGATGCCAAGAGTAAAGGAAGACGATCTACTAGCTCGTTTGGATTGTCCCAATAAATATAGTCCGATTGTTTGTTTTTTCTAGCTAGCTTATACTTTGGCATACCCTGTCCCCATGATGATCGACTATATTTGCAATATATGTGTTAAATTTGTGGCTGGTTTTACGTCGTATAGCCTTACTAGGCTTATAACATTTTTTGTGCGCATTCGTCGAGATTACAATCTTTTCATAGTTTTTCAAATCGTCCGGTGTGAGAGTTTCGACATTGGGCACTTTTTTAAACAGTAGCTCCGTTAATCCAACCGTTTTTGCATAATTTACATCTCCCACACGAATATGTTGAGAGTCGAAAATTATCGGAGAATTACCAATCATTCATTTGTTGCCTACGAGATTCCGTACACCATATAATACATCCAAGCTTGCTAGTCTATTTGTTTGTAATAGCAAGATACATTCACGGATCAATTCATCGACATTTTGCGAGTCATCATCATCATCCTCATATATCAATTTAAACGAATCTGGTGTTTCACTCTTGAAGGAATGTTGTGCCTGGTTCTTCAATTGATGTTTCACACTATTTAACGCATCTCCTTCTTCATTATCACTCACTTTTTCATCCTTAATTTCCTCCTTTACCACCACCACCGTTTTTATATGACACCAATTTCTCCAATGGTGTTACGATAGGCTTAAAGACATCTGCATTCTCTGCTCATCGCTATCTTTTCCAATTTTCATCATTCGATGTTTTCGTCTGATTGCATCGCTCGCCTTGGCAATTTCACGCAATAGATCTTTTCACGCAACAATTATTCGCTCTTCATGTTATCGCTATCGAGGCGTGCACAATACTGTCTCTTCAACCACCAGCGATGAGTCATTTATCAATGGTCAGAAAATAATCAAAACTTTGTCTATATCGACCATCATTAATACCGCTAACCTTGTCAATTGTGATAAATGCATACTTGTCGGAATTCCAGCATTTCACGCACATGTTTTTAAAGCACGTATAAGTCATATCCGTATTAACATGGTCATTGTGAAAGTGTTTGAGATTCATATCATCCTGCTTGAAAAGCACCACGAAATTTGCATTATTTCTCACGAGATGTTTGGGGATACGAGTATACGTCTGACAAAGATAAAAACTGTCAACAATCTCGTGTCTTCCCATGGAAAAGAAGGCCCGAACATTATCCTGCTTTTCGCATGCTATATCATCAAAGATGAATATAGAGTTGGATCGTGCATCACTTAGTGCTATCACATGTTCATGCGCCTCGAATGGATGATATTCAACTCCACTCACAGGTTCGAGTAATTGTTCGAGCAACTTATACTTTGGCTGCTTCAACGATTTGGAATACAAATAAATGTTCTCAAATCTCAAACCATTCGGATGGATGATGAGAGTGAGCAGAGCATTGGTTTTTCCACAATTCGATGGACCGCAAAACAGTGCACGTATGCTATCCGACAATAAATTCTCATGACGTTTTTGTTTCTTCTTCCTCCCACCATCTTCGACAAACTCATCGAAATTCATCACGGGGAGTCCGCCTCCGATAGTTTGCTTCTTGAACGTCATCTCACACACGACTAACGATGAAATCATATAAATAGGATTCTTATAGGGATTATCAATCAGTCGCATATTGTCTTTAAACGTGATCGTGCATGGCAAGAGTGGTAAAGGTTTAGTCAAACGCCTAATCAAGAAACTCCCAGTTGAACTACATCTGCCTGGGTATCAGTATTGTGGACCAGGCACAAAGTTGGTCAAGCGCCTTGCTTGTGGTGATCTCGGCATTAACCCATTGGATACGGCTTGCAAACAACACGATATTGTGTATTCGATAAATCCGGATAATCTTGAGGCGAGACATTTGGCGGATAAAGTGTTGGCTGAACAGGCTGGGCAACGTGTTACCGCGAGAGACGCTAGTATCGGTGAAAAAGCCAGTGCTTGGGGTGTGGCAAATATTATGAAGACAAAGGAAAATTTGGTATGGGAATGAAGGCCCGTAAGCATGGCGTTTGTTTGAAAAAGATAATTGGCGCTGCAAAGAAGACAATGTTTCAGAGTAATGATCCGCATAAGATTATTAAATCAGCTCTAAAGGGTGCTCGTGCAGCTGTAAAGATGCAAGGTGGTAAAGTACGCACACCTCGGGTTGGCGTACTTTACCACCTGTACCCCATAAAATTGGTGGTTTATTACCGTTCCTCGTGCCCATTTTTGCGGGTCTTAGCGCTGCGGGTGCTTTGTCGGGTGGTGCGGCTAGTATAGCTAAAGCCGTAAATGCTGCTCAAGCAGCTAAACGTGAATTGGATAAAAGTAAGCGTCATGATCGGACAATTGAAGCAATTGCATTAGGTCGGGGTCTACATCTGAAACCATATAAGCAGGGATTGGGCCTTCATATCAAGCCAAAAAACTAGAAGTTTCGCTACCTCACCGACCCCTCACCGACCGCGACCTACTTAAATATGCAAAAATCCTAAAGATACCATATTTTCGCGGAGTTTACATGCGCGACACATTGCCAGCGAGCGGACCTCTCAAATGTGAAGCTGCAATTGTAAATTTGGATGAAAATGCCGGTAAATTATAATTATAAGGGATATCAGGAATATAATACGATTGAATGTGGGCATTTGGGTCTCAAATTTCTTTGTCGACAATTGCAGCACAAAGACAAATATACACTATATATAGGGGGGAAATGATGTGGAGAATTCAGTTGTCAATTTACAAGCATCATGGACGAAAGTTTAACATTGACTATATCTGGCTCATCGTCCATACTCGAGGCGCAATACTTTCCCCCCATCGAACTCTCGCCACACAAAAATTATACTCTCGGTCTCGTGGAATTGTTAACCTTCAACTCTAGTCCCAATATCGACGTTGACCATGATAAACTTTATGTGGGAGATGAGGTGTTGACGATACCTACGGGCAGTTATGAAATAGAGGATATTGAGACGATTGTACAAGCAGAGCTCTCACGTAAAAACATCAAAATCAGCATTAAACCCAACAATAATACGCTACGCAGTGAGATCGAGTGTGATCGTGATGTAAATTTTGAGCCGAAAGATTCTATTCGGCATCTACTAGGCTTCACCGCACGCAAATTGGAAGCCAATAAAAGACACGAATCGGACCTTCCTGTAGCCATTCTCAAAGTGAACGCCTTACGCGTTGAGTGCAACATTACCGCTGGTGCCTATATTAACGGACAAAAAGTACACACAATTCATGATTTTTTTCCATCTGTGTCACCGGGCTATAAGATCATTAAAGTTCCCTCCCACGTAATTTATCTGCCAATCACGAGCCGAACGATTGACGCGATACAGCTTCGCATAGTGGATCAGGACGGTGATTTGGTAAATTTCCGCGGTGAAGTAATCACCATACGCCTTCATATAAAGTCGTGATGGGTATAGTTTTCAATAGATCTTCCAATAACAATAAACGATCATGGATAAAAACAACCAGTTGTTGGCCAGCGCCCAAAGTGCTAACACCTCAAAACGTGCTACTCTTGAAGAGTTTGGGTCTCAAAGTGCGTGGCGAAAGCGTGTAAAAAATTATTTAGTCTGTGCTCTGTGCATCTGTTGCGTGAAATGGAAGAAGAAATCGTAAACATTCAGACACCCGTGGTCTTTGATGAATCCATCATCAATTGTGAGATTCACGCTCATCAGCCATATGCATCTTCAACCTTCAATAACAGCGATGAAATCCGTATTGCCATTCAACATCAAGACCTCTCCATTCTGCCAAGCAAGAGTTCCCTACACTTATGTGGGAAATTATCCAAGCGCGATGGGACGCCGACCGCTGCTACAATCTCGTCAATAATGCCATTTGTCTTTGTTTGAGGAAGTGCTATATGAATTGAATGCCATAGAAATCGATCACAATAAGAATGTTGGCATTACGAGTGTAATTAAGGGATATTCATCTCTCTCACCGGCCAAAAGTTCTATGCTCGAGAATACTGGATGGCTCGATGTCGAAGAGACGTAGCGGATTGTAGATGTGTCGGGAAACTTTGATGTGTGCATTTCGCTCAGCATGCTCCTCGGGTTTGCCGAAGATTATCGTAAAATTGGCGTAAATGCCAAACACGAGTTGATCCTCACGAGATCAAAGACCGACGACAATGCCATTGTACAAACAGCGCCCGAAGACTACAAACTCATATTGCATAAAATAGAATGGCTCGTACCGTATGTAACAGTCTCGAATCAGCGAAAAATTCAGCCGTTAAAGTTTCTCGCCAAAGACGCACTAATCTCCATGAGTTTCCGAACATGGGAACTATATGAATATCCATTGCTGCCTGTCACCTGTAAGCACGTGTGGTCTGTGAAAACCTCGAATCAGCTGGAGAAGCCACGTTATGTCTAACTCGTGCTGCAGACGGGACGGAAAAATAATAAACAACAAAATGCGAGCCACTTTGATCATTGTAACCTGAGCAATGTCAAACTTTACGTCAACTCACAATGTTATCCATATGGAAATTTGAATTTGAACATTGATCAAAATCAATATGCTCTACTCTACGAGATGTGCGCAAACTTTCAACCGACCGACAAAAAGGTCGAACCATGGCTGAGCAGGATTGAATTTTTAGAAAAAGCCCCCCTCGTTGTCATTGACTGTTCAAAGCAAAACGATTATCTCAAGTCCGGCCCTGTTGACGTGCGCCTTGAGTTTGAATTGAAAAATAAAATTCCGCCGCAAACTTCAGAATACTGCATGATCCTCCATGATCGTCTTATCGAGTACAATCCAATCAGCGGTGGGGTTAAAAAATTGGTATAAAATTATGCCGATACTTCGTGTCCACGTCAGTCAACATGGAGCTTATCGTCGATGTACAGTGCTTCAAGAGACCCATCAACAAATTTGTCCTAAAGGAGATGTCCATCATCAAACTCCACGACAAGGATGCTGAACCGCTGACGCTCACCTTCGGCGCACCATTTGCATGGGGCTCTTTACCGGCCAAGTACAAAATGACAAACAAGTGGTTGGAACGCAATTTCCATGGAACCCGATGGGAACACAGCGGCATACCTTACGAGGCAGCTAGAAAGACAATTCGAGAAATCTTGCAAGGAGCCCCCACCATTTATGCGAAGGGATTTGAGAAATGCACATGGCTATCAAGATTCACGGATCCCACGACCAACGTCATCGACTTGGAGACTCTGGACTGTCCATCACTGCAGAAGTTGCCGAAAATCACAAACTCCAAATGCCCCCGTCATTCTTTCAACACGAAATACAACTGCGCCCATGATAATGTACAATCGCTAAAAAACTGGTTGAGTGTATACGAAGTGTTGTGTGAGCGAGGGATTTTTTTTAAATGAATAAAAAACATTTCGATGAAAATATATACCATTTGTAATCTTCATTTATTCTACGACGAAAATTGTTTTGCATTTCTCCTTCTCATACATTTCGATAAAACAGTTTTTTTTAATACATTTTTACATAGTCAAACACTTAAAACGTCGAAGCTGTGATCCGGACGGCTGTTCCACTCAACGATGCTGCACCAACGAATTTGCTCTTTTCCACCATGCTCAGAGCGGATAGAACTTGATGCTGTTGTATTTTCCCAACTGCATGTAGAGTTGACTATTACGCGCCAGTTGCAGCATACTCTCGATGATGCGGACAGTCGTTCGACGATGGTGTTCCAACGAATTTCGTCTTTTCCACCATGTGTGTGCTCAAACTTAGAAAAAGTTTATGCTGTTGTATTTTCCACCTTTATATGTCATCCAGAGATGATGATCACGTGCCGCTTGCCGCATTCGCTCGAACATTTCCAAATCTTCATCGAAAGCCTTCACAAATAGCGCTGGTAAGAAGACAGTGAACTCATCCGCGATGTTTGTGATGTAGCGTTTCCCAAACTTGGTTTGTACGGCCCTCATGTCAGAGTTTCGATGATCCGAGTGAACGCGGAGTTCTGACAGCTTCTTCGTTGGAAGGAATTCCGTCATCACGCTGACTTTGTTGATACTCGAGAGATCCATTTTCCCCGCACTTTCAAAGTTCTTTTTGGAGAGATGTTGATGTCGCGGTGGAATATTACAGTCTGAGCTTGGACTACGAAATTATAAGCTCCCTCATAACCCTCCCACTCAAATTTTCAAACTTTCCCCCACTTTTCCAATAATGAAAAACAGGTTCAAACACTTGCGAAGTACCTCGTACGTGGAGAATTTCCCCCGACATTTTTTCACACTCCCAAAAAACGGGTTCAAACACGTTTGAAGGACCCCGTACGTGGAGAATTTCCACAGCATTTTTCACATTTCCGATGTTGAGGTGGGGGGCCATCGATGTGATATTTTATCTGTGGTGTATTATAATGCTCCATGCATGGAAGATATGATATCACTTCACTATCGTTCCGATGATGTTCTGGCAAACGATCCCACAATAAGCCAACATATTAACCCCAATATTTTAGGAGCAAGACCTTTGGAACCTGTTCGAGCTCGTTTTTGGTCAAGACCAGGGGGTGCTTGGCCGGATGCACTGCGTACATACTCGCACATCTGAACATTTCGACGTTATATTTCGAAATGAAAACGAGTCCTCGATACATCGAAACATTTTTTTTTCGAGTGCAGCTGTGCTCCGGTGGCCCATCTGGGGTCAATAACCCTTTGACGATAGATCTCTAAAGTTTATAGTTTTTCTAAGAAATCCCGACTTGTCAGGACTTGTCTCGGGTGTCGGCGAGAGTCGTGACAGCAGTGGACACGCATACAAAGATTTTGATGATTTCGGAAACGAAACCAAGTCCACCACACCTGTATCACATAAATAAACGGCTTTGAAAAGGCGTCCCCTTCATGTATCACTTTAAATTAACGAAATGTTCCTACCCACATATGGCCATTACATGCACACATCGAGTGTACGAGTTTTATTTTCACACGAACTAAATAGTGTAGAAAGAAAAACACTGCATCGATGCTAATCCTTTTTATGTCTATAATAAATTAGGACATGTATGGGTTTTCAACGTTCACTCACCACAACCTGCCCCCCGCCCCCACAAAACACTCGTCGACAGCGGTTTCCCCCTCCCGACAGTCGCTCTTCGAACCACACGGCTACGCCCTCCACAGAGACCCCTGACATGACGTCACGTCCCCGCGCTGGACCCCCCCTCCACCAGCCACTTTGCTTCTCCGCGCTGGAGAAGCCTTTTCTCCCACCGCCCCGCTCCCCCCTAAGATGCCGCCCCATGAGTTAGAATCGCTACATTACATCCACTTGCAGAAAATCACCACCACCATTGCAAAAATAACCAAATTTTCACTGCACAGAATGAACCCCCAATGGTGGTTCTAGAAGTACAGCAACCATCTAAAATTATTCTAATACATGTTACCGTTGACTCCGCTCACGCGTTCGGTAACGTCGCCACGGGGCTATTTCTCGCGCGCGTCGTCTCCAAAATGGCGACCCCGCTTGCTCTCCTTTTCGCTTCGTTTTTGTACGCCGGAGCTTGAATTGGAAAACGGGAGTCTGGCGGGGCACGCGTGGCGTGGGTTTGGGCCGCGTCCCTCCGTCACGAATAAACAGTTCGCCACTCGCTGCGCGTTGCGCATTAATTAGGATAATTAGATTAACACACTAGATACTTGCGCAAATATATGTATAAGTATGTACGAGGGATAGTTAAATACATAGCGTATAGGAATACTGTAATTCTAACAAAATACACAATTAACCCGACAATCACTCGACGGCTTTCAACGCCGTGGTGCGCTCGTGCGCTCGAGTCCCGCTCCGTCCGCGTGGTGGGCACTCGCTCTCTCTCTCTCGCTCTTACTTGGCTCAACGCTCTCTTTTCGCCCGCACGATTTTTGGCGACCTTTATCTACTATCGATACGTGACGACTGCCGCTCTCTCTCGACGACCCGGCATCGATCTCGCTGACGCGCATGCGCCCTTATTTTGCTCCCCGGGAGGAAGCCCGGTGGCGCCGTCCATTTTCCCCTAGCTTCCTTGCCAGAGTGGCTGGACCCCACGGGTCCCTTTTCAGCTGGTCGTTACATACACAATGATCGTGACCACGAAACGACCAACAAATTAGCTAATGCACGACGTCAGAATTTGTACCGGGATCGACAAAGAGCTAATGAGGGAAGTAACAGGTTTTCTGCAGGACAGATTGCTAATGTCCAATAGCATTATGGAGGAGGCATGACTGAGATCCGCACGCACTGCGCTGCTGCACACTTTGTTTCAGAAAAAATGGCTAACATGCGAAATTCTTTTCATGATTGCTGTAGCCATGGAAAAGTTAAACTTGAACTATTACCAGAAATGCCACCGGAATTGCAGTTTGTATTCAATGGTACTCGCGAAAAGTCAAAATCATTTTTCGAGAGGTTTAGAAATTACAACGCGTCTTTCTCTTTTGCTTCGTTCAACGCCAATTTGGTGAACTTTGAAGTAAGGCGCCCTGGGCCGTACTGTTTCAAAACACAGGGCCAAATTTACTATCAAGTAAATACTGCGTTCTATCCAGAGCCAGACAAACTGCCAACCTACGGTCAGTTATTTATCGTCGATTCGAATGAAGCAGTAAACTCTCTTCAACGACAAAATACTGCTCTCGATCGAGGTATATTGGAAGTACTTGATCGTATTATGCGCGAAAATAATGTCTCCGCTCAATCGTATCAAATAATGGACGAGGTGTTACAAGCTCAGCAAAACAATCGATTTGACAATGTGCAACCACCCAGTGAATCGCAGATGGTCTTTACGTTAAAAACAGGTATGGATCGTCGCAGATTTAATTTCCAACGCAGCAACGAAGTTGCTGCCGTTTTTGGCTACAATTGGTAAGTACCATGGATCTCAATGTTGAACCTTGGGTGTACCCACTGTTTTACCCCTTGGGTACTCGAGGCTGGCATCGGGATCTTCAACGAACAGGTATCATTCAAAAACCAGTGTCAAGAGAGGCTTATACCCGATATCGAATGACTGTTCGTGAAAATGATCCTGGAAACGTCATTTTTCAAGGAATGACGTTTTCGTTATTCCTCTTTCAACAATGGGTAGTGGATAATTATGTCAAAATTGAAAAAGATCGTATAGAGTTCATAAAAGAGAATCAACGTAAGATACGCGCTGAAACGTACTCTGGGTTGGTAGACTATGTAAACACTGCAGCACAGAATGCGGATGCCCGTGTTGGAAGAATAGTCATTTTACCTTCGAGTTTTAGTGGCTCACCTCGAAATATGATGCAGCATTACCAAGATGCTATAGGAATCGTAAGAAAATTTGGGAAACCAGATCTCATCATTACTATGACTTGCAATCCGAATTGGCGAGAAATAAGAGAAAATCTTTTTCTTGGTCAGCAACCTTCGGACTGACCGGATCTCACTGCACGTGTATTCGACATCAAAAAGAGGCATTTGCTTGATTTGATTGTTCGTCAAAATTTTTTTGGGGAAACACAAGCATTTGTCTACACAATTGAGTCGCAAAAGCGTGGTTTGATGCACATTCATCTGTTAGTGACATTGAAACATAAATTGTCGACGCCAGAGATGGTTGACAAGTATATCTCTGCTGAGATTCCTGATCCGGAATTGAATCCCGATTTACATCGAATCATTATGGGTAATATGACCCACGGACCTTGCGGAGCATGGTGCGAAATAAACGGAAAATGCAGCAAGCACTTTCCTAAATCATTCGAGAATGAAACTAGGATGGATGTAGACGCTTACCCGCACTATCGCAGAAGAGATGATGGAGCTTTGTACGAACGTCGTGGTGGAAACCTTGTAGACAATCGATGGGTTGTACCATATTGTCCAACACTATCGCTCATTTTCAATTGCCACATTAATGTGGAAATTGTAACAAGCGTAACTGCTCCAAAGTATCTGTACAATTACATATTTAAAGGACACGATGCAGCGGCAATTCAGGTCACAAATAGAGAAAATAATGAAGACGAACAACGCGTTATTAATCATGACGAAGTCATAGATCATGTGGAAGCTCGCTACGTTGGACCAAATGAAGAAGTTCGAGGTATCTGTGACAAAAAAATGGAGGAGAAAAGCTATCCTGTAATACGGCTCCCCATACATCTGCCGAACGAACACAGCGTCGCGATTCCGGCAGACATGAACGATGATGGAATAAGAAATGCCTTGAGTCGGGTAAGTATGCTAAATGATTACTTGAACGTTCGCGATGAATCTGCGAGACGGTTCATATATCCAGATATCCCGATCCATTACGTGCTCAAAAATTTAAATACTCACGGAGCATCCGTGTCGCAATGGGAAAAACGACAACGAAGGCATGACCGGACGAATGTACTCAGTAAGTCCTGCTAAAACCTGAGTCCTGCGGGAAGTCTGCGAGACGTTTACAGCAGCATGCCTGGCACTAGAGTTAATTGAAGACGACGATGAATGGCGAAAAGAGCCACACATGCTGCAATGGGTGTGCAGCAAGCACAAAGAAAAGCGTATTTACAAAACGGTAGAATGCTCATCAACGAATGTTCAAGTCTATCACAATTCTCAGGAATGGAACAGATAGTAATTGGAAACGAAGACGATGTACCTAATACGCTTCCAGCTCAATTTGCTGAAATTGGGATGACACAATATAGACAGTTAAATGAAACCCAGAAGGTGTTCGTTGATGCTGTTCTGAGTGCGATTGACAACGATAGTAACGAGAAAGCTTGCTTTTACATCGATGGTCCTGGAGAATCTGGTAAGACTTTCACTTACATTACGCTCTCGAATCTCGTTAGAGGTAGAGGGAAGTGCGTGAGCGCTGTGGCATTTACCGGAATCGCAGCAACATTGCTCCCTGAGGGTAAAACGGTGCACAAAACTGTTGAGCTCCCAGTTCCATTGTACGAGGATTCCACATTAAGCATCAAAGTACCATCGAAACAAGGTGAGTATTTGAAAAATGTCGACCTATTTATCTGGGACGAAGCACGTATGGCACCACGCCATGCATTAGAAGTTTCCGACCGAACATTACAAGACATAATGAAGAATGACAAGCCGTTCGGCGGTAAAGTTATTGAACTTGGAGGAGATTTTCGCCAACTCCTTCCAGTCGAAATACTAGGTGCGCAACTAAGTTCCCGGGTTTCACACATGGATGGCGCTAGCGACACATGTAGTCGGCATACAGGTCTGAAATAGGGTGTCTTTATAGCTTGGACATCAGTTAAGAATACCCAGTCGTAATATAAACAAATATCGCAACACGACTTTTTTTCTAACCTCGAAAATGTCAAAGTTTGTGCTAAATAAACAGCATTTGCGGGAAGCATTGCTTTTCTGCTTTAACCTAAAAAAACAGCAGCCGAAGCACGTCGGTTACTTGAGGAGGCCTACGGCAAACATATACCATCAAAAACAACGTGTGAAGATTGGTTCAAGCCGTTCAGAAGTGGCGATTTTGAGACTGGGGACAGGGAGCGCTCGGGAAGAAGACCGCAAACATTTGCGGACGCCGATCTGCAAGCGTTGTTGGATGAAGATAACACTCAAACAGAAGCTCAACTTGCCGAGGCATTAAATGTGACTCAGCAATGTATTTCGAAACGTTTGGACGCCATGGGAAAAAATCATAAGGAAGGAGAGTGGGTGCTGCATGAGTTGACTGAGAGACAAATGGAAAATCAAAGAGTCACTTCCTAAATGTTGCTTTTGAGGCAGAACAGTAAGAGTTTCCTGCATTGAATTGTTACTGGCGATGAAAAATGGATATATTTCGAGAATCCCAAACGCAGAAAGTCGTGGCTTTTACTTGGCGAAGCGTCAACATCGACGGCACGGTCAAATCGCTTCGGAAAAAAGACAATGCTCTGCGTTTGGTGGGACCAGAAAGAAATCGTGTACTATGAGCTGCTGAAACCGGGCGAAACTGTCAATGGGCATCGTTACGCACAACAACTAATATTTGAACTACGCATTGCTCAAAAAACGGCCAGAATGGGACACCCGACACGAACGTGTGATGTTGCAGCACGAAAACACTCCGTGCCATCGCAGTTCCATCGTCCAGGACACCATAAAAACACTGAAATGGGATCTGCTACCGCACCCGCCGTATTCGCTAGACCTGGCCCCTTCAGACTATCGCTTGTTCCGGTCGATGGCGCATGGCTTGGGTGGGCTACACTTGGCCAATTACGATGCAGTACAAAATTAGTTGGACGAATGGTTTCAGTCCAAAGACGCGTCTTTTTGACCTCGCGGTATTTATGTATTGCCAGAGAGATGGCAAAAATGTGTAAATAGCGTGGGACAATACTTCGAATGAACCATTTTTTGTATTTGTCTTGAAAATTTCGATTTTTTGTTGGTCAAAAAAACTCGTAAGCTTAGTTGCGCACCTAGTACGAGGCACACGTAGCGAAAATATAAATTTATCAATCAAGTACAGTGCACTGCGGTGACATTTTTCCAAATACGCGTTAAGGGACAACACCACTGTGACGGCTTCAAAAAATCGATTTTTTGAAAACCATCTAGAAAAATCTAAAATACATTTAAGATTAAGATGCCATTGGACCCAGGTCGAAAAAATAATTATTTTCGGAGATATTGAATATTTTGTGGGCGGTGCAGCGCTCCGTGACGCTCGGGGTCCCGCGCAGCTGCGCGCCTCAGGGTCGGCAGGTATACCGGGCCTTTCCCAGGTCCTGCGGGTCTTTCCCAGGTATTCTTTTGTCTCCCTTCACAAAAACCGGCTATTGTTATAAATATAGTTTCGAAAAAAGCCATAGGTGGCGATAATTGAACAATTTTCAAGGCAGGTATAGGGAGAGCGTCATAGCGTCAGTTTGCGAATAGAAGCGACGCTACTCGTGTCTAAACGCTCCGAATCGTTTCGTTTATAAATATCGAACGCTCAGAATTATTCTTTGCACATCGAAATGGGTAATCCGAAAGTGTACGCGGGGAAAAAGGGAACAAAACAGAGCTATGTGACGAGGAGTCGAACGAAAATTTCGAATCGAAAACCTCCGAACCGTTATAGCTCCGAAAATAGTTCTGCAGAGCATGTGAGCACGTCGGCGAAAAAGTTAAAATCGTCGGACGATTTAGAGGTCGGTGTTACTAACGATTTCGGTTATCGTATAGTACACCTCGTCAATGCATTGAACATTATATCGACGTTAGTGAAGTGCAAAGTGTGTGATCGCGATATAAAGTTTACTGAAAAAAGTTTGCGCGGACTCGGATTCAAAATCGAGGTCGATTGCGGCCATTGTGAAAAAGTGCAAATCAATTCGTGTCCTATGATTGACAATGCATACGAAATAAATCGTCGGATCGTATTCAGTAAGCGTCTTCTTGGCGTCGGTTTGAATGGCCTGATGAAATTTTGTGCATTTATGGACCTACCGCGCCCCATATTTCAGTCTTTCTACGATCGAATCTTAAATTCGATTTCGATTGCCACTAAAGCTGTGAGCAATGTGAGCAAACAAACGGCTGGACGGAATTATCGTTTCAGGCGACGGATCGTGGCGTAAGCGCGGTTTCAGCTCGCTTTTCGGCATAACATCGCTAATCGGCTGGTACACTAAAAAAGTGATCGACGTTATGGTGAAATCGAAATATTGCAAAGCTTGCGAGCATTGGGAAAAAAAGAAAGCACCGCGGAGTACTGGGAATGGAAAAGTACCCACGACGATGAGTGCCAGGCGAACCATAGCGGCTCCTCCGGAAAAATGGAAGTCGACTCAGCTGTCGAAATGTTTCAACGGTCTGAAGAGCTCTATGGCATAAAATATAAATATTATATTGGTGACGGCGATTCTAAAACGTTTCTGAGCATATCGAATAGCGATCCATACGACGGTTTCGAGATAAAAAAAAGAGTACATCGATCATGTCCAAAAACGTATGGGGATGCGCCTCCGCGAAATCGTAAAAAAACAAAAAGGATTGTCTGGCAGAGGAAAGCTCACCGGAAAATTGATTGACGAGTTGAGCACATATTACGGCTTTGCTATTCGGAGGAACAGCGATGATGTTGAAAAAATGAGGAAGGCAATTTGGGCACCTATCAAACATAAAATATCCACAGATAGTGAGCCACAACATGACGATTGCCCAGAGGGAGCCGAGTCGTGGTGTTCGTGGCAGCGAGCGGTCGCAAGCGGTAATATTTCTGAATATCGCCATAAGCCGGCTCTTCCTGAGAAAGTATTGAAGGCAATTACGCCAGTCTTCGAAAATTTGAGCAGAGACGATTTGCTGCAGCGTTGTTTGGGCGGCTTCACGCAAAACAACAACGAAAGCTACAACAAATTAGTTTGGGCAATAGCCCCCAAGTCTCAGTCCGGGAGAAAAAAAATCGTCGATATTGCAGCTGATATCGCGGTATTATTATTCAATGATGGCCTGAGAAGCCTCATGAAAGTTTTGGAGACGTTGGGGATAACTATCGGCCCAAATTGTTTCAATTTTTGCGTTGAAACCGACGCAGCGCGGATCGAGCTGGCGGAGCGCTCGCTCACAGACGCTGCAAAAGAGGCAAGAAGAGCCTCTACAAGTTCGAGAAAAGATGCTAGGGACAATGATTTGCTTCTTGAAGGCCAGCTATATGGTGCCGGCACCGCTGATTAAAGGTAACCATTTTTTTTTTCAATTTATCGCATAAATTAACAAACCTAAAATTTTGAACGCGTTTTTCTCAAAACCACTGTTTTGAGTGCGGCACGCAGCAGAACTCGAGCAATTTTTATCCGATCGACTTCAAATTTGGACTGCATCAATAAAACTAAATTATCTAAAGAAGTACATAGGATTTTTTCGATATCTCAATAATAAAAAAAGTTATAGCCTATTTTCGACGAGAAATTTTGCTCGAAAATCGTCCTTTAATTTCAAAAGCGTGCCTATTTTTTAAAAATCAATATTTTTTCAAATCCCGGTGTACTTCTCTTCAAAATATCATATTATTAACGAAAACACTCCGTATTTTTTTTCAGATCGACTTTGAAGAGAGTCCTGCTGCGTGCCGCGAACCACTGCAGAAGCAACAGTACCTGACGCGGGAGCTTCCCCAGCGTCACCATGGGGCGTGAAAAATTAAAAAAAAAAAATTTATCTATCTTCAATAAACAACGAACAAAACAACAAAAAATTCGAATATCTCTTTTTTTCCCACAAAAAAAAATTCTTGAAAAATGGCAAAAAAACAGGGGGTCACAGTGGTGTGCTGCCTTAACACAAACGATGCGACTTTTGCCAAACGAAGTTGAATTTGTAAACATCTTACTTAACGTTGGCAATGGACTTCTGAATGATTCAGATGACAACCTTGAAATTCCAGACCGTTGCATGGCAACAGCGGATCATGACATAGTTGTAGATACCTATGCACACTTGACAACAACGAAACGGTTCAAAGACGTAGCAAATTGTGCTATTCTCTCTACTCGAAATGTCGACGTTGACGAAATTAAGACAAGTAATGGATTTATTCGACGAACTTTTCGGAAAACTGTATACTAGCGTGGACAGTATCGACAATTGTGGTGATAATGACGAGATCAACGAGACAATTTCGCCCGAATATTTGAATACACTTTCACCTCCAAGTTTACCGCCTCACGAACTCGGTCTCAGAAAGTATAGTATTATAATGCTTATTAGAGACTTGAGCATCGATGAAGGTTTATGCAACGGTACTAGATTACTGATTTTAGAATTAGGTAATACGGTTTTACGATGTGAGATTTTGTCTGGAGATAAAAAGGGAAACATCGTTTTTTTGCATCGCATTACTCTTTACTATGAAAATGATTATCCCTTCTCTTTCAAGCAACGTCAATTTCCTGTAAAGGTAGCTTTTGACTATTAAAAAATCACAGGGACAAACGTTCGAAAAAATCAATATTGATCTCCGTAAGGACGTATTTAATCATGGCCAACTATACGTAGCTTTTTCGCGAGTACGTTCTTGGAAAGCACTCAAAGGTTATCTTGGAGCACAACGAATTGGAAATGTTGTTAAAAATTATATATACAAGGAATTGTATCGTTAAAAAATGCAATATGGTTATCCACACATTTGATCATATACAACATCAATTTGAAATGTATATATGTTGTAAACACCATTATAAAAATAAAAAGATATAGAAACATTTAAAACGTAACAGATATTTTTAATATTTATTAAATATTATAGAAAAGTTCGTAATATAATCAATTCGTCCAGGGAACGATGATTGTAACGTAGATTACATCGATTATCAGCATAGTGAAAACAAGTTTCATAGCGGATATGCTCACAACGACGTAAATTGTATCATAAGTTATGAAAGAATATGGATTTTTCTTTTATTTGAAATGTTATGTAGAGGAAAAATGTAAGAGCGCTGCAGCGCCATTAGGAAACCGCTCGCGCGCAAAAGCGCGCGTGGTGGACCCTAGTTTAAAGAATTTATGATCACAAAATTCCACCGCTCTTCTATAGAGCGAGACTCGAGCGATTTCCATTGCTAGAGAATACGACCCACGGCGAACCTGCCCAAGATAAATCCCGGCAGAGAGAAAAATGCCAAACGGATGGGTTTAAACAATAAGCATTGTTTGTAAAGTTTTACCACTCTTACGCAAAGTGAGTCTTGGGCCATTTCGTTCGCTCGAGAATTTCGCCGAAATCAAATTCATGGACGATGAATGAACTTAATTGTTTAAATTAATTAAACAAGGGTAATACAATGTCACGAGCCATCCACAGGACGAGTCTCTAGCAACCCCGCTTGCCAGAAAGTACGACCGTTATTGGAATTCCTCCGATGACCGTCGTCGAAAAATGAAATCGATTCTCTTCGCAGAGACAAATTCGACTCTTTTGCAGAGCGAGCGCATGCTACGAAGCGTGTTATGCTCGCTAAATTTAGTTGTGTGTATCGTTTGATATACACACACATATATATATATAGTGTGTGTTTTCGTTACGACCGAACCGCGAGCGAGAAGGTTACTTCCATGGAGACTGGATACAGAAGCCTAAACTCGGCGTTTTAAGTGAAGCTCGGAAATAAAGGCAACAGGGATGGCGCTACGATCGCGCGAAAGGTTGCGGTGCTACTTCACTCGAGAACAAACCGAACGCGAATTTCACGTTACTTTGAATTTTATTTTCGTAATTTTCACGTGAAAAAGAAATCTATTTCTAGAGGGAAAAACGGTAAGCCTTTTTGAAATACTTTAATTATAATATATTAATACTTTTAAAGTGTGTATGCGTGTGTGTGTGTGTAGTTTTCAAATAAGTTTCAAATATATAAGTTGTAGAAAACAACCCCATGTAATTTTTTATTCTAGAGCTTTTGAAAGTTGGTAGAAAAATCAGATTATCAAAAACATTTAAGGACTTAATTTTTTATTTAAAAACTTTTCGGCTCATGTATAAAAGTCGTATTTTAGTACGTAGGGCCCACCATTATGCTATTTAAAGAAGAAAAAAATCACGGGAGTAGACTTGATAGTTTAGTTCAGAGTTTCCAAACCTGGGGGTCCGTGACCATATCCTAAGGGGCCCGCGGACAACATGAATAGAGATACAAAATTGACGAACGATGCCTATAGAGAGTCCGCCATTGAAGGGGGGAGGGGGTCAAGGGGCCCGCCGTTACAAAAGGTTGGAAAGACATGAATCAAATAGTTGTATTTGCGAACTGTCATCTAAAATTAGTTTCTCACAAATACCGAAATAACTTTGAAACCACTGAAAATCGCAGAAACATACATTGGGGTTCAATCGATAGGTTTTGAGGTCCCCCATCGTTTGCTTCGTTTGCTCCACTCCGTGTGGACTATTATTCGATTCCCCTGGTCCGCTGTCGTGAGATTCGAGTGCGTATAGACACTTTGGACACTTCAAATGTCTTCGCATTTTGCCCACCACGTAGCCGGCAATGTAGGATTGCACTTGCAGAATCGTACTGGCAACATCGTAGGTCTGGGCATGAACGCTGCCATACCCATCCGAAGAACTCATCCTTGCTGATGCCTCGTAGTCATGATTCTGCTCATGTGGCTTGCAATGATCATCGTCAGTACCACTATCTTCAAGCAACCGATCGATTTTGATCAGCCAGTCGGAGCGCGGGGCCTTGCATACGGCCAAGGAATCTGCAGTCTGGATCAAGATTTTCAATAATTTGGTTCCGCTGACATTAGAACCATTCGGCGAGCTAGTCAGCGAGTAGCTGCAGAGAAGTCGAAACACTTGGGCGAATAAATTGGGATCAGGGTGATCGTTACTCCCGCAGGCACCACGCATCATTCCAAAGAATCTCTGAAATACGAACACCGCAGTAAAGCAAAATCTAGTTTATTGTCAATGAAGCATTAAATAATAAATAAATGTACGTAGGCAAACTATTTTTTATTTTGGCCCTCGGTTAAGAAGGCAGTGGCAGTATCAACTTCACGTAAATAAAAAATGGCGCCAAGTAATCATGTACTGTGTAACTGTGCCAGGGATAATCATGAACAAAAATAAACCATATTTTTTACCTCCAAAGCAGCTTGATTTAGCCGGGCCTGTTACGATATCGAGGGAGTACGCGAGGAAAGGTGTAACAATCGCTTATACACGACGTGCTTATTCCACGTTCAGACTGCGAGTGAGCCGCCGCCTCGTCCACCGCTCGCCTCACGCCCCGTGCGAACTTGGCGCCGCCTCACGACCAGCTCACTCAACATCTCCCTTTTTTTATTGTGAACATATGAAAATGAAGTACAGACGGGTTACCGGTTACAAACAAATAAGTACACTTAAGTTTCGGTGATTTGTGTATCTTAACCTTATATGCTTAACTAGTATTACAAATGTTTTGATCTATCACCATTTGTAATCTCTGAGCCACCCTGGTCTCGATCTTTCTCTCTCGGGACGCACCCGTGCAGGACTCCGTTCAGCTACGAGGTTTACATTGTCTACCGGAGGAACTATGTCGGCTAGGTTTCCGACCTGTCTTTCAACTCCGCTATCTGCGGCCTGTTCTTTACTATGATCGAGAACCGGGCCATCTGCCAAGCCCCATGGCTCATATGCTCTATACGGAGCCGGAATAAGATGCCAGCGGTTCCTACGAACGGTACCCTTCGCGGTCTGTATTACGTACGACCTGGGCTCAGTCAATAGCTTTACAACCCTTCCATATACTCTAAGATCAACTATCCATACTGCTTCCCCTTCTTTCAATACTGATAGTTCACGCCCGCGGTGCCGGCGATTAAAGTTTGCGCACTGCTTTTCTTTTTTATCATTTTTTTTTTGGCTTGCACTACGTCGTCGTATTTACCTGATTTCAGTTGACTAGGTAAGACAGGAACATTTGCTCGGATTTTCCTTCCAAATAACAACTCTGCTGGACTGAAGCCGTTTTTCAGAGGAGTTGTTCTATAAGCTAATAGCGCCTGGCCAATGTCTTCGAACTTTGATTTCTTAATAATACTTTTGGCTGTGTCAACCGCTGCCTCGATTGCACCGTTACTCTGAGGAAAGTGCGGAGAGCTCGTCACGTTTTGGAAGTCATATTGTTTAGCAAATTCTTTGAACTCTGATGCAAACTGTGGTCCGTTATCCGTTCGGGCTATCTCTGGGATTCCGAATCTAGAGAAAAGCTGCTTACAGACCTCAATTAGTGCTGGACCCGAGAAAGACGTTAACGGGAATATTTCGATAAACCGTGAGTAGTAGTCCGAGAAGATTACGTACCATTTTCTACATTTAAACAGGTCAATACCAATTTTTTAAAGTTTTTTTTTCAGGTCAATACCAATTTTTTAAAGGTAAAGTTTCTTTTTCGATCTGGGAGTATTTTTGCTCCGTTGAACTCAGTGCACGCGATTTATACGCAATGATTTCGCGACTCTGTGACTCGCCCTGTAAGAGAGCATAACCAATACCGTAGCTTGATGCGTCGGTTTGAACGATAATGTTTTTAGTGTAATCGAAGTGAGCCAGAACTGGGGTGGTTTCCAGTAGCTGCTTCACCCGAGAGAAGGCTTCCACCTGCGGTGCATCCCATAAGAACACCGAATCGTTTTTCAGCAATGCGTTTAGTGGTTGCAGAAGCGCAGACCGATTCGGGATGAATTTTGCTGCAAAATTGACCATTCCTAAGAACTGCATGAGGGATTTCTTGTTGCTCGGAGCCGGATAATTTTTTATAGCGGAAACCCTCTGTGGATCTATTTTGACTTATTTAAAGTAATACCGGCGGACTTGAACCGCGTCAGCACTTCCTTCAGAGTCGCGTTGTGTTCCTCGATAGTGGGCGCATAAATCAGGACGTCGTCTACATGTACTTTTACATTCGCCACATCTCGAAGCAGCTCGCAGAATGATTCTGAAAAGTGGTCGGGGGCACAATTAATTCCGAAAGGCAATCGTGTAAACATGAATCTCCCATACGGCGTTATGAAGGTTGCTAGCAATTGGCTTTCTTTTGTAAGTTTTACTTGATAAAAACCCGCATTAGCGTCGAGCTTACTGAAGTATTTCGCTCCTTTGAGCTGTGCAAGAGTAACATCTATTTTCGATAGTGGAAAAACCGATCTCAACACGTTCTTATTTAACTCCGTAAAGTCGCAACAAAGTCGAATCGAATCGCCCTTTGGAACGCAAACTATTGGGCTGCACCAAACTGATGGCTCTTTTACTGGTACAATAATGCCGTCTTCCGTCATCTTGTCCAATTCTTTTTTCAGCTTTTCCAATAGTGGAATCGGGACTACTCGCGGGACGGTTTGGCACAATGGCTTGCAGCTGTCTACGGTACGAATTCGAAATTCTTGTTTGAAATTGCCAAGACCTTCGAAGACCGTGGGAAATTCCTGTTCCATTTCACATTTTGTTGTTAAAATACTCTGCTGGCCTACCGAGCGTACTCTTCGTACCAATTGAAAAGCGCTGATTGAATCCTTGCCCAAGAGATTTCTTTTCAGATCCCGGATTACATACAATGTTATTACTTTCGAGATGTCTCTGATCGTCGCTTTTAAATATAGTTCCCCCAGTAGCTGTAACCTTGTTCCGTCCGGCCCTACAACGCTTACATTCGCGCGTGATAATTTACCAAGAAATGCCTGTGGTATATCCGATGAGCGGATGCAAGTTACCTCTGCCCCGGTATCTATTAGAAACTCTACCCCTTTGGAAAAATCGTTAAAATATACCTGTGCTACAAACTCATCGTCCTCTTGTTTCTGACTGACGTGACCGAGGAAGTACTCTCGCTGATTTATTCCCCCGTGGTTCGTCGGATCCGATGCTTCTTGATCGTTGGTCTCGGTGCAGTTGACAGATTTCGTTCGACAAACTTTGTCCCAGTGTCCCTTCTTCTTACAGTTTCTACATCTCGAGCTCTTGGCCGGACACTCGTCGTTTCGATGAAAGGTTAGGCCACACCGAGAACATTCTCCTTGCAGCGCCGGTTGCTTCTGCGCTGTTTGACCTTTAGCGTTTTTCGTATAAACACGGTCGACCTCTAACACGTCCGGCTTTAAAGTCTGGGCGTGCTTCTGTTGCTGCTCTGCTACCCATACGATAGATATTGCCTTGTCTAACGTTAAGTCCGGAAGTAATTGTAGTCTTTCCGATGTTCGTATATCTGCAATCCCGATCACGATCCGGTCTCTGATGAGCTGGTCCTTCAAATCGCCGTAATCACAAGACTCTGCTTGTGTATGCAATGCCGTTTAAAAAATGTCGGCTGTCTCTCCCGGTGCTTGAGAACGCGTGTTAAAGCAAGCTCGTTCGAAGATGACATTTTTCTTTGGCGCGAAATAATCTTTGAAGGCTTTCGGTACATCGTTCAATGATTTTGTCGCTGCGTTTGGCATTACTTGAGCTAACACCTCTTCGGACTTCTCTCCCATCGAATAACAAAGAATATCAATTTTTATGATGTCCGGTTTCGATACCAAGCCCGTGACGTTGAGGTAATGATTTAATCGTTTCTCCTATAGGGGCCATAGCTGTGGCCGCGTAAAATCGAAATTGCTAGGCGGTTGAATTTGCGTCAGTGTTTGCTGCGCTTGAGTTGTATCTCCGTCGGGCATTTTGCAAGACTGTTATTGCCGTCGACTGAGAGCTCGTGGTGTGTACCGGTTATATCGTTGTACGTTGCCGGTCAGTATTCTGCCTGCCGCCAATCCAACCAACGCTCTAATCTTTCGTTATAGAGCACTTGATTAACTAGACGCCACACTTAGCACCATGTTACGATATCGGAGGAGTACGCGAGGAAAGGTGTAACAATCGCTTATACACGACGTGCTTATTCCACGTCCAGACTGCGAGTGAGCCGCCGCCTCACGACCAGCTCACTCAACAGGGCCGTCATGAGGAACTTGAAGTTTAATTCGATTTGGAGCGTTTCAATGATTTCAAGAGTGGCTCCTAATGTAATTTTGAAACCGGTTAAGGTGCACGTACATATGGGCATGCTTTTAGTAGTCCCGGGAGCTTCCCATTGTCTCAATCACTGGTCGAAATCCGTTGTCGCCTATACGCAAGAAAGGATGTTACTCACACAACCCGAAGCTAAATATCTTGTCGCTTGGATTTTTACGAATACCAATGTCAAAATACTTTTTGTACAAATCAAGAAAAAGAAATTATTTCACAAAGCGACATTCACAAACAAAAAAGGGGATGTTAAAGATCAAACAGGAAAATCATCACATCTTTCGTAGATTTTTTCACCTCGTTCTGTCCACACCAAAATTAGACAAGCGACGACAAACGAATGCAAGCAGAAGACAACGATATATGAAACCAAGTCAACAAAATTCGAGAAATATTGCACCATTCCACTGTGGATTTCAACAAGGGAGTCATATTCGATTTATGCAGGCTAAACAAACGAGCAAGAGTCCAGGGAAGTACGATCATACCAGATCTAATACTGAATAGTCTAGCACTTACTCTGCTGATGAAATATCATTGATCGGTAATGAAATTTGTGTACTCATGAATTACACAAATATTGGTTTGTGACCGTACCACCCCTTACGCAACATTTTCTTTTTATGAACGAGTTCTGATAACTGTGATAAAAATATCCCACTTTAGAGCCTTACGATGACAATCAGAATTTTTACCGGCGACAGATGGAACGCCTTAACGCACCAAAACTTATCGAGCCAGAGAAAAAAGAAAATCGCCTTAATCCTTACCAGCAACGATGTACGTGTCCTGGATAGAGCTAGAGTGGACATTTGAGTGGGTTTGTAGTCGCATAATTTTGGACACTCATTACGATACAGTTTCATAACAACCCGAATTGGTAGCGAAAACAACTAGAATCAGACGAAAATAATAGTTCCAATTCAACTTTGCGTCGGGGTTCTCTTAACAAGATAATCTCAACTGAATGTAAGTGATGATCAATACTAAAAAATACAGAAAGTAATATAAATAATAGGAAACCTACGTAAAAAGCCAATGGCTCAGTCATTTTCTGGTACCTAACAGGGTTGAGATGAATGCGTGTAAGGATATAAGCAACCTTCAAGTTCGGCTTTATATATCGTTAGTACAATAGCAGCGCTTCCCAGTACCCTTTCTTCACAACACCATCTGGGGTTTGAGGATGTATAAAATGGATAATATAATACATTCATTGGATTACACTAGATGTACTCACGTCATGTAAATAAAAGGGACTCTAAGGTAAGTGTAAGTAATATCTTAAAAAGACGATAGGTAACGCAAGAAAAAGAAACAATGCATCAATCCTTGTCTGAAACGAATCGCGCATAATAAACCCATTGCGAAAACATTTAACAAGGTGTGGAAATCCGAAACCATCTCCGTCTTCTTGTTCGAGTCGCATGGGTGTTCACTAGGGTGATTCGTTTCAGGGCAACTTTTTTTTTCGACTCATCGTGCCCGAAAACCTTTAGTTAGTACCCAAAAACGAACTTTCGTGAAAAGGGGGTGTTGTCAAAAAATATTTAGAGGTCGCGAATCAAAATTGAAGGTTTCCCATTTGATTAACATTGAAAAAAATGTTTTCCTCACTATTAGTGTTACCATTCCGCGAATTTTGATATTGCGATATTTTCCAAGTGGGTTCTCATAGGAAATATGATACTCCACAATAAAGTTCATTGAGTCATGCACGGAAAAAAAGAAACAGCGAAAATCACAGTATAAACCGTATAAAAAACAGGGCGCCATATTTCATTTTACAGTAAAACACAGTAATGTAAATCCTGTCCTACAAAAATGACGAATTTTCCTGTACACACTGAGATTTTTGCAGTTACACTGGCTTATTTACAGTTCGGTACTGTGAATACATCAGTGTTTTCAGTAAAAATATTCAATTGTAAAATTTACATGAGATCACTGATTTGTATACTGTACACAAACTGCAAGGGTTACAGTGTACACTGTATTGAGTACAGAGTGATTCATTAAATTTCACAGTGTGCCACGGTAGTTTTACTTTTCTTTCGACAGTTCGTGACGTTATCTGTGCACTCTTAGATTTTTACAGTTACACTGGTTTATTTGCAGTTTGATATTGTGAATACATCAGTGATTTCAGTAAAAATATTCAACTGTAAAATTTAAATGCGATCACTGATTTTTATACTGTGCACAAATGAGGCACGAGGTGAGGCCCGAGGCCAGGACACAAAGGATTGCCAGTTAGTAGTGCGTGGTTGATGGGACGCGGACATCGAAATTTGTGCCTCAGAATTCAAGAAATTATAAAGAAAGAAAAATTAAAAAAAAAGGTACGTTCTTGTCTAATTAGGACTTGTCTAGCGCGTGGGGTGAGGCACGTGGCCAGGACACAAAGGATTGACAGTTAGTAGTGCGTGGTCGACAGGATGCGAACGTTGAAATTTGTGCGACATAATTCAAGAAATTATAAAAAAGAAAGAATTATTTACAAAAAGGTACGTTCTTGTGTATGTGACTGATTTTGTTATATTTTCTACACATTTTTTCAAACTTCTTTTATGGATAATCTTTTTTTGTGTGTCTCATTCACTTCATTCTATTCTTGATATGTATGTACATTGTAAGCAAAGGTTTCGCCGATTTTCTTTTATTTTATTTTTTATAATCAAATTTACAGTGTGACGTTGTGAACGGCAGTCACTGGTTAGGACTTGTCTCACGCGTGGCGCGACCAGGACACAAAGGACTAGCAGTTCTTTTAGCGCTATCTAATGTTATTTTTACCCCTAATTTTGTATAATATACGATTTGTGGCACTATTAAATTACGGGATTCATCAAGTTTGAATTACAGTATTAAAACTAGAACGTTTCCCGTGTTTATACTGTAAAAAGCAACGATTGAAAACTGAAACTATATCTGTTGCTAACCAGTTTGTAGAACAGAGGACTTCACTGTTAAAACACCTACATAAACTCTGTCGATATAACTGGCGCATTCATTGTACATAATACAGATTAGCCAACTGTCAAATTACAAGTTTTGTTAAATTTATATTACAGTGTTGAACTGTCAAAATTTACTTTTGACTACACTGTATTTTGGACTGTGTGTTCCAGTAAAAGATACAGTAGAGCGGTTCGAGTCCAAAGAAGACAGTATAGGAACTGTAATAATTTACTTTGAGCACACTGTATTTTGAGCACTGTTTCAGTAAATATCGCTGTGCAATCGCTCGAGTCCAATGCGAACTGTGTAGCCCCTGTATTTTGTACTATTTCTTTTTTTCCGTGTGGCCGTAAATTCAACCGTTTCAGCGGCATCATTATTTCAAGTGAATACTGTGCAAAATATCTATTCAAACGGCTGTAACGCCTAAGCTATTAGATATATCGAAAAAAATTCAGATGAGAACTTTGTAGAGAAAGTAATTTTCTACAAAAAAGTCTTATAAGCCGAGCCCGAAGATTCAACTCTTTCTCAGCTATAGGTGGATGAAGTAAAATAAATAGATTTTTTTTTAAACAAAAACAAATCTATTTATTTTACTTCATCCACCTATAGCTGAGAAAGAGTTGAATTTACGGGCTCGGCTTATAAGACTTTTTTGTAGCAAATTAGTTTCTCTACATAGTTCTCAATTGAATTTTTTCGATATATCTAATAGCTTAGGCGTTACAGCCGTTTGAATAGATATTTTTATACAATATTCACTTGAAATAATGATACCGCTGAAACGGTTGAATTTACGAACATGGCTCAAGGAACTTTATTGTAAAGTATCATATTTCCTATGAGAACCCACTTGGAAAATACCGCGATATCAGAATTCGCGGAATGGTAACACTAATAATGAGAAAAACATTTTTTTCAATGTTAATCAAATGGGAAACCTTCAATTTTGATTCGCGACCTCTAAATATTTTTTGACAACATCCCCCTTTCACGAAACTTCGTTTTTGGGTGCCAACTAGAGGTTTTCGGGCACGATGGGTCAGAAAAAAAAGTTACCCTGAAACGAATCACCCTAGTGTTCACAGTGGAATTTTCCATCTCGTATTCCAACGATTGTCCATACCCCCCCCCCCCCCCCATTTAATTGTATCCCGTCCATTGTGACTACATCGACGTGAAATCAAGACGTGAGGCAAAAATCAAGGACTTGGGCCCGTGGTCCACAAAATGGTTGAAACATAAACACGAGAGCATGGTCTGCTCGAGTGCTTTTTTCGCCTCCGGAATGTACTGCCCAAGGCTAAC
This sequence comes from Ophion slaviceki, assembly GCA_944452715.1. NCBI lineage: Eukaryota > Metazoa > Arthropoda > Insecta > Hymenoptera > Ichneumonidae > Ophion > Ophion slaviceki. The sequence continues at coordinate 46,954,666 of OX101786.1, forward strand.
GGCTCGGAAAATTTACAACGATTGTGGATTGAACGATACGGCTTCACTCAATTTCGTCTCATCGATGAGGAGGGAACCTAAAATGTTAAATCACTTGATTATTAGATAGCAAGTGTTAGAAAATTGCGATTAGTAGTACGAGATAAAACGAAAAAGTAATGTACACAGCCGCTAAAAAGATAAACTACTAAATGTAAGATTCTTTATATTATTTGTGTTTTCGGATTATTCATTAATTAAATATCGCAGGGGCTGGGGAAATCTATGAATACAAAAAATCTACTTATTAGGATACTTATTACTATAAAGGAATCGAGAAGATGTAATATTCTAGGAGATGTGGATACCTCTTTTTGAGAACACTCCATTTCGGAGCCCTCGACGTTCAAGCATTCAAAAATGGCCGCTTGAAAGCCATATGCCGACGAACTGATTTTTTGGATATATCTATAAAGTGTTTCTCGATAAGGGAGGCAGCATTTGTCTGTCGCGAACGTGTTTGTATAAGCGGCGGTTTTTAATACGTATTGATAGGAACTCGTAGATCCATTGGAGGGTGTATCTACGGCCGACAGACTTTTTAAGGGCGGGGTAAAGTATTAAATTTTTTTTTTCATTTTAAAAAATTTTTTAAAATGAATGCATAATATATCAAGAATATTGTGTTAAAATTTCAAGTCGATCGGAGTAAAATTGACGAAGTTATGAGTATTTGAGCGTCTATTGCTCCATGCCGGGTTTTATACCTGGGCGGCAGCTGCGCGGCGCGCTATTGTATTTTTCGACCCCGAATAAATTTCTTGATAAACGGGCCTGTTCCGGTGTATATTAGTATACACATTAGTCTGTACATCAGTTGACCGCTGTAAAGAAGAAAGAGTTTTGCGTAGACAAACGCAAAAAGATGCTCTCGATCATCTTGATGGAAGCCTTTTGCTCTACGGACCTGGCATCGACGACTTTGAGTGAGTATAAGAAAATTATTGAGTTTTATTTTGAACTTCTAAAAATTCAAAGATAATTGAAAAATCTGAAAAAATTCATACGTATTCAGAAAAATGAACGAATCACGAAAAAAAATTGGGTTGCGGGGAAATTTGTTGACTAATTTTTTTTTTCATCATTTTGTTAATAACATTTTGGAATTATTATTATGCAAAATTAATCTTTTGAGTACCTTTAATATGCATGAATTTTCTCAGATTTTTATGCAATCGAGAAGTGTTTTCAAACTTATGTGCAATGAGCGCTAAGCGACCAAACCCTTCTGCGTTTTTCAAACCGTTTTTCTGAGACTTGTCATATTTGAAGTCCGTGTGCACGATAACTCAAAATCTACTGGACCAATAGCTTTGAAATTTTGCACAGTACTTCTTACATAATTCACCAGGTATTGTCGAGAGCTTTTTTGTTCTTTTTAATAATTACTAATTTTTCAACAACAAATTAGCCGATTTTTTTTAGCGAAAATCGGGTTTTTGGCTCCCAAGTGCTACGAAAAATCGAAAAATCGAAAAAAAATCCTCCCGTCATTACCTCGAGAAACATCTCCTTTAACAAATGCATTTTGATTTTTTTGTTTCCGATGATTCTGTTGCGAGTTATAGTGCACACCGCAAACCAACTTTTTTTCGAGGCGCCTCCGGGGTTTAATTTTCACTCGCTCAATTTTGAATATTTTGCAATGCAAATTTAGCAGAATGTTGTTCAAATGTTACTTTATTATATGTAAATTTTTCAATAAACGAACACTATTCGTTACGCTAAAAAAAATCTTAAAAACATGCCTTTTTTTCGCCGAATTGACTTTACCCCGCCCTTAACTTTGGCGGCCGTAAAACAAGCTCGCACAGTCTCCTATTGACATTCGGGAAGGGAACTGAGCTTCTCTTCCATTTTTTTTTGCGCGACAACCGAATATGCAGACTTCACATTTTTCACATGTACTAGTAACTTTTTAGCCTGCAAAATGAGTGAAGCTAATATATCGATACTATTTATCAGTACGAAATATTCGAATTGAATCATATTTTTTCAGGAAATACATTATTTGAATGTTGCCGGTAAATATCATGTGTAGTTTTTTTTGTTTCAGGTTATTATTATTGAGATTATTGAGAGCTTTTGAGTTCTTAAATTTAAGAACTCAAAGCTCCAAATGATCTTAATAATGACGATTTCGAGTTTTTAATCGACACAGGTAAGGACATCGACGGTGAGCTACCAAAGGAATTAAATTATCAATAAAGCCTCGATATTAACTAATAAAGTTTGATACCAGGTGTTAGAAAAACGCTGCTATTCAATTTAAAGTTTCAACTTTAGTAAGTGCAAGGAATATTTTCTTTTGGTGATCATTCGAGTGGTAGAGATATGATTAACTTTTTCTGTACATGTTTCAAAACCAAATTATTCCTCAACTTTTCCACACAAACAAATAAACGTTCCAACGTACTCTTTGTTGCAGACGTACGAATTTATGTCGCCTCAATTTCGTCATTAACTTTGCCCGATGAAGTCTCCGTGCACCATTATTACGACTTCGCCGTATTTTTTGTTGTATTTTGCAACGGAGATGGCTACCGGACTTATACATGGGGATTTGGTTCATCCTCGTGTAAATTTAATCGTCGTCCAGAAACCCTGCAGTTACGATAACGCGTAAAAGTAATGGAAGTGGTTTTAACACAGGGGTTCCCAAATCTTTGTCGACCATGCCCACCTACTTAAAATAAAAACGCTACACTAAACCCCCTCCCCAGCGCCACGATTTTATAATTCTTAAAAATTAACCTGTGCCCGCCTTTTAACTTCAAGCAACCTCTTCCACTACCCATAAAAAGAAACAAACAGACATACTCACTTTAGCATTAATACCGTTAAAACAAACCATCATTTGCCAAGGTTTTATTATTTTAAAAAATCACACATCTATCATGTGTGGTTTTAAGTAAGAACAAACAAAATCAATGAGACGGATAAGCTCGCATATTTTTGACAAGATTTTCAATTCTTGGTTGAATAAAAGAAAGTTCACAACGTAAATCACCACTAATATTGAGTTTGCTTCCATACTTAGTTTTTATTGCTACAACTGAGGAAAACGCCCGTTTGCACAAATAAGTGCTTGAAAAAGGAAAATACAGTTGCAGTGCTTGCTCCGTTATGCCGAGATTAACTTTGAAATGTCTTACCCAAAATAGTGGCTTATCCATCTTCTCAAAGTCATATTGCGCAGCAGAATCATTTTTTATGTCCAAAGTTTGCTCTTGTAATATTTCTGGCACCACGTCTATGTCGACATGAAAAGGATCCGTCGCCAATTTATAAATGTTATTATCACACGAGTTGGGAAAGTAGCGCTTGAATTCATCAGTAAGATGCTGCATATGGTTTGATATATTATTCTTAGTATCATCATCTTCGAAAACCTCTTCATAGCGCGCTCCTTGTGAGATTACAAATAATTTAGGAAAACAGGAATGATTGCTTGCTAAAATTTTACGATTCCAGAGTTGCAATTTCTCAGGATACGCCAAGATGGCATCCCGATGATAAATTATGTTCGAGTCTCCGCCTTGTAATTTCAAGTTTAATGAATTCAACGAATCGAATATATCCGATAGATAAGCCAATACTACTTGGACAATTGGTTTTCTGAATTCCACATACAAATCAGTTTGTTTGTTATTTTCCAAAAATAGAATTACTTCATCTCGAAGATCAAATAATCTTGCCAGCATATTTCCTTTCGAGAGCCAGCGCACTTGCGTATAAAATAGTAATGATTTATGTTCAGTTCGTAAACCATCACAAAGAGCCGCGAAAATTCGAGTATTTAACACACTCTTTTTAACATAATTGACCATTTTGATGCATAGTTTTAATACATTGTTGAGTGCTTCTGGAAGTGGCTTAGCGGCCAAGGGTTGGCGATGTATACAACAATGAACTCCAGTCACATTGGGATTTTTTTCTTTGACCAAGTGTACGAATACTGAGCGAGATCCAAGCATTGCGGCAGCGCCGTCTGTACATACGCCTACTGACTTTTGCCATGCTAGTTCATATTTGTCAAAAAAATCGGAGATTGCTGACATAATATCACATGCCCTTGATGTTGTCGTCAATTCTGTAGAAAACATAATCTGTTCTTTGATTGTTTCGTTTTGAATAAATCTCACGAAAACTAATAGTTGACAACATTTTGCAACATCCGAACTCTCATCCAATTGTATTGCAAAAAACCTTGATTTTTTCACGGCTTCCACGACATCATTTGTAATATCTTCAGTCATATCATCGATGCGACGTTTCACAGTGTTGTCAGAGAGTGGTATTTGTGCTAATTTTCGTTTTCTTTCTGGCCCATGGACGATATCAGCCGCTTTCAATAGGCTTGGTTTGACAAGTGTTTCTCCGACAATGTGGCTTTTCTTGGCCTTAGCGATGAGTAGCGATACTTTATATGAAGCTTCAAGCGTTTTTTCAGATGATTGAGAACAGGATCCAGTACTATCCAGTTTCATGCGTTTCAAACTTGCAGACTTTGCAGCAAAAAACTCCTTCGGCTTATCTTTTAATGCGTTATGTTTTGTTGACAAATGTCGCTCCAGACAATAAGGTCTCAGGGCATAATTGCTTAATATTTCATAACAAATAACACACTCTGGTTGGTCGACACCACTCTGTTGTATAAGTACAAAACCGTATTTAATGTAATCATCATCATACTTCCGTTTTTTTCGCCGAGCTCATGACGAATTAAAATAAATAACCTGACGAAGTTAACAGTTTGTTTTCGCAACAAAGAACACGTGTGTCCATCAATCTATCGTGTGTGGCTGACTAGCTGAACTGAAAGTAGCGCGGCGCGGACGCCGTGAGTCGTGCGGTGTACGCAGGCGGTGGAGTGCTGCCCGTTTGCCTTGCCTGCGCCCCTCTTGACATGTCATCACGCCCCCCCCACATTGAAAACCAATGTTTTAGCACGTATGTTGATTATTTATAAAAAATGAAACGTGCAATACAACGGTTTAGCGTTCCTATCAATTGTATTTTTTGTTGATTGCATTATTTGTTCTTCTGGAAATTAGGTAAGATATTTTTTTTAAAGCAGGCTCAATCTCGACTTGTCCCATATTTGCGACAGAGCTCCAATATGGTGAATACAGCTGTGAAAGCAAGATACACAAATAGCAGGTATGTGCGCGTTAATCTTGAGACACATTATGAAGACAATTTTTTCTTAAGACAAATTATTCGCGTGTCCCCCGATCTTGTAAATAATCCCGTATTTTCTGACCACAACTGTTGTAAATGTAATTTTCGTCGTTCAAGGTATGTCACATTCGGATGGGCCAAAGAAGCATTTTTGTAAATTTCGTGAGTACTTATTTTATTATAAAAATAAAATGAAAAATAAATCACGAATGGCATTAAAAGAGCCATGAATAAATCTTTTCTTCTTTAAAGAAGATCCGCTCAATCTGATTATTTAAATATTTCATCGAATCAAATAGAACAAGAAAATAAAAAACCACCTTTTGTTGTTGAAGCCCGTCCCGTTGCATATTGAGACCTTTTCTAATATATCGAAGTGAGCCCGTACATCGGTCATAGATTTGGCATTCTCATTACACGGAATTTTATCACCCGCAGTCAAGCGAGTCTGAAAGAACGAGAAGAATATTTATCAACAATTTGTTATTGATATAGATGATCACGCAAGTCTTAGGTTTATTGAATTAGATAATTACCTTAAGCGAAAGGTCGCAAGAATCGTCTAAGTGACGTCTTGGACAACGACTTGACGGATCGAAAAGAATAAATATCGTTTTCCATGATTACTGAGGCCATGCCGATAACCCCGCCAATAGGGCTGTCTTCAATTCGTCCTGAAGCATGTCCGCTGTGAAGACAGCCGTAGCCACTATGCGATTTGCCGATACAGTCTCCTCTATTGCTGGCGTTGAGGGAAGCAGTGACAAAAATGTGTTCTCGCTTTCAATATGTCCAGGATGAGATTCTCTCTCCGTAGCGTTGACTTGAGCATTCTCTTGTACCGTTTCGTTGACACAGCCAATGTTCTGATGTGAAATAATTTAGTTTATACGAAAACAGTTTTTTAACGAAAATTAGATTGATCCAGAATTCTAATGGTACCTACTGTTGCTTTTTGGGCCAATAAGAAGTCTTACAAAAGTTTTAAATGCCTACTGCACAATGCGGATTTCGAGACTTTGGTATTGCATCGTGGGTCAGGTGCCATACGATGCGAGGTATGCTATGAACTAGCCCGCTACGTAGCACAGTCATGTTATATTTTTTAATGTACGCCTCATCAAAGGGTAGTTCAAAAACGAATTGCTTGATGTCCAGCCTGCAGTTGAGTGCTCACCTCCACTCACGGAGCTTGCTTATGCACTATAAAAGCACATCAAATTTCAAACTATGCACGTTCGGATACTTTATCAGCCTTCTACCTTAGCAATTGATTTCGACTCATCTCGAAAATATATTCACCTTAGGAGCCCGAACCACTGTACGTTGGCGCATTCCTAGTGCACTACGCGCATTGCGGTCTTTGTGAAGCCCAGTCCGGCAGCCTGGTACTGCGCAAACGTTCACCATACTGCGCAGACTGAAATTTAATGACAAGAATAAAATATGATCGTGTAGTTTATGATGAAGCTGGACAAGCCCACTGATAATCGTTTCGAATCATCGCATACAGTATATTATTCATAACATGCATATATAGAACAATGATAAAATAAGCCACTCTACAGGGGATACGGTTTTCAGCCGGAACATTAATTACGCGTATCATTCATGTAGATAAGAACAAAAACTTTTTCGTGAATCCGTAACAGTACTAGGTGCGCAACTAAGTTCCCGAGTTTTACACATGGATGGCACTAGCGACACATGTAGTCGGCATACAGGTCTGAAATTGGGTGTCTTTATAGCTTGGACATCTGTTAAGAATACCCAGCCGTAATATAAATAAATATCGCAACAAAATGACCTCTTTTCTAAGCTCGAAAATGTCAAAGTTTGTGCCAAATAAACAGCATTTGCGGGGAGCATTGCTTTTCTGCTTCAACCTAAAAAAAACAGAAGCTGAAGCACGTCGGTTACTTGAGGAGGCCTACGGCGAACATATACCATCAAAAACAACGTGTGAAGATTGGTTCAAGCGGTTCAGACGTAGCGATTATGAGACTGGGGACAAGGAACGCTCGGGAAGACCGTAAACATTTGCGGTCGCCGCCAATGTTTGCGGCGGATCTGCAAGCGTTATTGCATGACGGTGACACTCAAACAGAAGATCAACTTGCCGAGGCATTAAATGTGACTCGGCAATGTATTTCGAAACGTTTGCACGCCATGGGAAAAATTCATAAGGACGGAAAGTGAGTGCCGCATGAGTTGACTGAGAGACAAATGGAAAATCGAAGAGCCACTTCCGAAATTTTGCTTTTGCGGCAGAACAGAAAGAGTTTCCTGCATCGAATTGTTACTGGCGATGAAAATTGGACATATTTCGTGAATCCCAAACACAGAAAATCGTGGCTTTCACTTGGCGAAGCGTCAACATCGACGGCACGATCAAAACGCTTCGGAAAAAAGACAATGCTCTGAGTTTGGTGGGACCAGAAAGAAATCGTGTACTATGAGCTGCTGAAGCTGGGTGATACTGTCAATGGGCATCGCTACCGACAACAATTAATTAATTTGAACCACACATTGCTCGAAAAACGGCCAGAATGGGACACGAGACACGAACGTGTGATATTGCAGCACGACAACGCTCCGTGTCATCGCAGTTCCATCGTCCAGGACACCATAAAAACACTGAAATGGGATCTGCTACCGCACCCGCCGTATTCGCCAGACCTGGCCCCTTCAGACTATCACTTGTTCCGGTCGATGGCGCATGGCTTGGGTGGGCTACACTTGACCAATTACGATGCAGTACAACATTGGTTGGACGAATGGTTTCAGTCCAAAGACGCGTCTTTTTATCGTCGCGGTATTTATGTAATGCCAGAGAGATGGCAAAAATGTGTAAATAGCGAGTGACAATACTTCGAATGAACCATTTTTTTGTATTTGTCTTGAAATTTTCGATTCTTTATTGGTAAAAAAAAAAACCCGGAAACTTAGTTGCGCACCTAGTATTTAGCCAGTAATGAAATAAGCTGGGCTACAATGCGCAACAAAATGTAACATAATTTAATCTGGAATTAAATGAGTCTGTCTTCAATTATTACAACTAAAAGTATTACAAAGAGACTTCTTTTCCCTCCTGACGTAGATTTGTTCACTATTGTCGAGCAGAGGTGGGCAATAATGTAATCGAATAAAATCCAATTATAGATTATCCCAGTAATGTCTAATTGAACCTCACATTAATTACTCATTAAACGGGTAATGGATAATTGAAACACGATTTAATTACACACTAAGCTGGTAATGGATAATTGAAACAAGATTTAATTACACATTACACGCTTAATGGGTAATTGGACTCTGTTAAATTAAGAATTACATTGAGCATTAAATAACAATTGTAATTCAATTACATTTGTAATTTTATTACAATGGTAATTTAATTACATCTGTAATAAAATTACAAATATGTATAATTGAAGTACAATTGTAATTCAATTACATTTGTAACTTAATTCCAGTTTCTATTTAATTATATTTGCAATTTAGATACCTTCATATGATTCAGATGGGAGTGAATGTTAAAAAGCCTATGCAAGGGTGCGGACCACCCTATCTGTACCCAAGCGCGTGTCGTTAGGTGAGTGCCAAGGTGAGTGCCTGCCTAACATTACGAGTGCGTGTATGTGTGTTCGCAAGCATGTGTGCATGTGGGTGTATGCGTACGTGCGCGTGTATATCGAAATTCAAAATGGCGGATCAAAAAAACAATATTTTTTTTTAAATAAAAGCTGATACTCGGGGGTTTTCAGGGTCTCTGAATCCGAACTTGAACTCAGATTTTCAAAATTCAAAATAGCGGATCCAACATGGCGGATCAAAAAATCACAATTTTTTTTAAATAAAAGCTAACCCTCAGGGCGTTTTCGGTCTTGTTGAATCCAAATCTGGAATCAGATTTTGTAAATTCAAAATGGCGGATATAATTAACGGATCGAAAGAAAAAACATTTCAATTTTTGGCAGATATAGTGGAATGTAGCGGATGCAAAATTCGAAAAATCGTTTGATTCCAACAAACGTATCTTTTGTTTTCAAAGTCGTTAAATTCAAACTTAACTTAAGTTTTTTCATATTTTCAACGGTGGATACAAAATCGTGAATGCAAATTAAAAATATATAGTTACATTTTGACAAGAGCGGGTATACTCCGGTTTTTGAGACCAATGAATTCACATCGGGAGTTAAATTTTCAAAATTTTCAAAATTGAAAATCACGGATAAAATAATTTTTTTTTTTTTTTTTTAATGAAGGTGATTCTCGGGGGTTTTGGGGTTTCTAAATTCAAACTTCGCATTCAAATAATGAATTTGAACCTAGCGACTTCAAAATGGTTTCTACAAAACTCAAAAATTGTCGCATTAGGATGAAACTTGTGCTTCCCATCTCTTCCACTCAACCAAACTTTATTTATGTTTAGTAAAGTTGGCGCGATCGTTAGATTTTTCTGATTTTTTTCTTTAATGTCTCATCTGTTCAATTTTTTTCAATTCTTCGCAGTCGTTCAAAAGCTCTTCTGAATTTCGAATATTTACAATAACTTGGGATCGTGTGAAGTCAACAACTTTCGAGTGACAGATTTGGTTTTAATAAAATAACATTTAGCTTTTTCGGTCCACCATATTGGCTCCGCCATTTGGAATTTATAAAATTTAATATGGGATGTGAATTCAGTGACCCCAAAATCCCCGAGTGTTAGATTACATTTCAATATAGTATTCGATATGGCATTCGATCATTTTTTTCGAAATTTTCGAAACAATCAGAATATTGATTTTTGACCTATATTCATTCTTGAATTCAATAAATTGTACAATTAAATTTTTTTCATTTTATATATCTTTTTGCATTCTTGTGTTATTGTCGATACAACATAAGTCGGAACATGATAACAAAATCCATTCGATCAAGGCGATTTTTTTCTTTAATGTCTCATTTGTTCAATTTTTTTCAATTCTTCGCAGACGTTCAAAGCTCTTTTGAATTTCGAATATTTACATTAAGACGGAATGACACCTCATCGCGGTCGGTATGGTAGAACAATTATAGATTCCCAAAAATCTCTGAAACGGCTCTTCAGATCCCGTCGAAACTTTGCCAAACGACGTCAAATAGATAGACGAATAGCTTCCAGCCCCTCAAATTTTCTGAATTTGAGAAAAAAAAATGTAGATTGGCTTATCATAAGCCAATCTAGTTTTTTTTTCTCAAATTTAGAAAATTTGAGGGGCTGGAAGCTACTCGTCTATCTATTTGACGTCGTTTGGCAAAGTTTCGACGGGATCTGAAGAGCCGTTTCAGAGATTTTTGGGAATCTATAATTGTTCTACCATACCGACCGCGATGAGGTGTCATTCCGTCTTAACTTGGGATCGAGTGACGTCAACAACTTTCGAGTGACAGATTTCATTTTAATAAAATAACATTTAGCTTTTTCGGTCCACCATATTGGCTCCGCCATTTAGAATTTATAAAATTTGATATGGGATTTGAATTCAGTGACCCCAAACTCCCCGAGTGTTAGATTACATTTCAATATAGTATTCGATATAGCATTCGATCATTTTTTTCGAAATTTTCGAAACAATCAAAATATTGATTTTTAAATTATATTTATTCTTGAATTCAATAAATTGTACAATTAAATTTTTTTTATTTTATTTATCTTTTTGCATTCTTGTGTTATTGTCGATACAACATACGTCGAAATATGATAACAAAATCAATTCAGGGGTTACGTGGGTTTCGAAGCAAAACATTTTTTTTCTCTATTAAAAAAAATATAATATATGAATTTTTGTAATCAAAATGTTAAGCACATAAAAGAGCAATATTCCAACAATAGTTTTAAAAAATTTATGCAAAAATTTAGAAAATTCAGCCGGTGGGACCTGGTTTCCGGAGACCCCTTAAAAACAGTGGACACAATTTCTCAAAGTCTAATACTCATTGAAATTTTGCACACTTCTTCAAAATAGCATTGACTAGTGACTGAATGAAGGTTTTTTATTTAGATTGCTACTAATTCTACAAGGCTAAACGTAGTGTAAATTGTACCAAAAATTGAATTATTTTGCATACAACTCTGCCAAAAATTCATATATCAATGTTTTAAAAAATCCTTCGTCCAATCACTAGTCAATGCTATTTTGAAGAAGTGTGCAAAGGTTCAATAAGATCGGTGCATTAGTTTTTGAGAAATCGTGTCCACCGGTTTTTTAGGGGTCTCCGGAAACCAGGTCTCATCGGCTGAATTTCCCAAATTTTTTAATTAAATTTTTTCTAAGTGTTGTTGAAATGTTGCTCTTTTATATGCTTAACATTTTAAATAAAATAATGTATATATTATATTTTTTTTAATAGAGAAAATATGCTTTTCTTGGCTTCGAAACCCACGTAACCCCTTAAAACAAAATTATTATGTTTAGGCTTGGTGCCCGTTTCTCCCACAATTCCCGTATTCAGCCGAGGTATCCGTTTTGCTCTACTGTCCATTTTGTCCTACTGTCCATTTTGCCCTTATCGCCCCCCACAAAGTTGTCGATACCAAGTTTCACACCAGTTCCAACGCTTACTGCAAACACGCACAGTCACTCACCTTGTTACTCACACAGTCACCTATCTAGGCGCACACACAGGACTTCAGAGAGGCATAACCACATCCACATTCACTTATACACACCCGCTTTCTAAGGCGCGGGCACAATCCTCATCCAGACAGTCTTTTGCACATTTACTCATATCATCAAATAGTTTAAACTCTATAAATGTAATTAATTTAAAAAAGTAACCACGTAATCACAAAAGTAAGTGAATTACAATTGTAATTAAATAAAAAATATAATTGAATTACAAATGTAATTAAAAACAATGTAATTAACTTACAAAAGTAATTCAATTACAAACGCTCGAAGTAATTTTTAATTAAATAATTTCTAATTACAAACGCTAAAAGTAATAAGTAATTAGATATGTAATTTCATTACGTGGGTAATGGCCCACGCCCATCTCTGTTGTCGAGTAAAGCTAGCACCGCAACCCTTCGCGCGATCGTGAGCGCCATCCCTGTTGCCTTCATTTTTAGGCGCGCTTTTTAATCGTTTCCCCATTGGAGTTTCGGCTCCTGTGTCTAATGGTCTCCATGGCTACTTCTTTTTGCACGCGGCCGGCGTAGCGAATACACACACACACACACACACGCGCGCGCGCGCGGCAGCAATCGTCGCCTATCGGGACTCGACTCTTCGACATAGCGCGAGACGTCGAGGCCAAGGAGACTAGAGAGAAGGAGTCGACACTCCCGCCTCAAACAGTTCTTTCAATCGGTCGCAGAGGTGTAATGCTCAGTTCCGTCGCAGGCATCGCTAATGTTCCCCAGTGCCCATCATATATAGTAATACAAAACTGCATAAGGTGAAACTGACCGTGTTATGGCGGCAAAATTGTTTGCGCCTGTCAAACACAAATATATCTGTCGTGTACACCAGCACAGCAGCTATCGAACTATGTGTATAATAATGGAGATGACTCCTCGCGAGTCAATGAGATAAAGGGAAAAAGTAAACACTCTAGGTAGGAATTATAAAACAAATTTCAACTATTGATGGCAGTAAATTTAAAAATATATTCTTCCGTGTTATTTTTGTTCGAGTTCTTTTGGCATTGGACGAGTTCTTTGATTGGTTGAAACTGCTTCAATTGGCTCGTACAACCAGATACCTGTACGAATGCAAAATAAAAAAAAAATAAAACTACCGAGGCTCGAACTCAGGTCCTTCAATACAGTAATCTAGCGTTCTATCAACTTCGCCACACAATCATTTACCAATAAATACAATCTTCTCATATTTAAGTGATTGCCGCGCTTGGGGTTAACTTAGGCTTGACGGCTTGTTCGGTTGGTTCATCGCTTAATTTAATTCATATTTAGCTTCATTTGTAAACGTAACGAGCAAATAACGAGTTTTCATGGGTATACCTATAATAAGCACATGTTATTATTATTATTATTGTACAGGAAAACAGAGTAACGCGCATCCGAATAATAAATACATTACGAGATACATTGCGGTTGGTTTATCGCTTTATTCGCGTTTCATTATAATTAGCTATATTTTTAAACATAACAGGCAAATCATAAGTTTCCATAATAAAATAACTCGTGTTGTACTTATTATATAATAAGCACATGTGAATAAAACAACACGATTTGTTTCATTAATATTATTTATATTTTATTTATTATATATATGTACACAATATTATTATATATTATAATAGAAGGATTTCCCACTTGGGTGTATTATCGTTCGGGTGTGCGAGAGAGAACGCACCATGACTGTTCCAAGTGAGTACGAGAGAGAAATACGATCACCCCAGTTTTGTGATTGGTCGTTGAGGCGGAGCTCGGACCTTATGCAGCTTTGTATTACTATATATTATGGGCTCTGGGGAACACTAGCGACGCCTGCGGCGGAACTGAGCACTACATCTCTGCGACCCATTGAAAGAACTTCGTACATACAGGCTAGGATAGGGAGTTTGGCCTCCTTTACTCTAGTCTCCTTGGTCGAGGCCCTATAGGAAATAAATGCTGCGCCATCTGGCGATAGTAAGCGGCGGCCCGTAGCTAAAAACTGCAAGCTTTGCACTACTGTCGTCGCGGGACGCCGCGTCAGAATTTTCTGGCGTGTGGGATATGGGGTCGTAAAAAGGAATTGGTCAGACATTGCAAATGTGGCATTTAACCACGAAACGTTTCCTGTTAAAATTCAAATAATGTGACGTAAAAACTATGGAGGAGTTGTTACAACTTTTTTGTCAAATTGGTTTTCAGCATAACTTGAACCGACGTTTTTTGGTTCATTTTTTATTTGCACAGTATCCCAAAATAAATTTTCCAAAAAAAGAAGATGAAATGGTTTTTCTTGATGTTTAGCTTTCCTCTGAAAAATGATCTTTCTGAAACCCCTTACATATTTCCCTATGAAATGGGTTACCTACTTAGCGTAGACAGAATTCAAACGGTGGTAAATAACTTAGAAGGATTTTGGAAGACCAGCATATTACAGGTAAACGAACTCGTGTTTGAACATAATTTGTACCAAAAAAGCTATATGGGTCTCTATCTAAAAAAAAAAACAGGGGTGACCTTGGAATTCCTGAATAGTCTTCATCTAGATAATGCTAACTGGCATAGTCCGGAAAATATTTGCAAGTAAATATTAAAATTAAATACCCTGTATATTTAGGTGTGTTATTATATAAGGCGCGAGGGTGAATGTGAGGCGTGACAACGTTAAAACCACTATGGGGCAATATGATATCTAAGGGAATTTTTCGTCTTTATTAGTGACATGGGCGTCTATAAAACGCGAGCTTTCACGTTACAACACGCACTAGCAGACAGAACGGAGGGTCTGTCTATCCCATACCCTCATTGCGCAACACGACTTCATGGCACGCACGGCTTTAAATTTGACCTCCAAACATACACCGGTATCAAATGCATGTCGACGAAGGGAAAAGGATCTATCTGGCGATACTCGCCTTGATAATTCCTGTGCTGATAGACGGCGGTATATTTTTGCTTGCATATATTAGACTGTATACGGCGAAATTTGCAACGAACTATCTGGATACTTTTGCATTATTTTAACATGCAATTGTTTATATATATTGTTCGAATAATTGTACCATACAAAGATCATCAGCGGACACGTTGAAAAAAAGACCGTCATCATTATGACCGAATGTTTAAGAGTGTAAGTAGGCTTAAAAGTACTAGAATTGTTACATTAAGGCCTTATATACACTCGTGATGGTCGGGAAAATGGAACATTTTTTGATTCTATATTTTTTTAGTATATAATCTTAAGAATATTCTCACCAAATTTCATAAAGCTCGGAGCATCAGATTCGCAGTTATAGGTATTTCAACCCGGAACCGATTGATGGTGTGAGTGGCAGAGAGGTTACGCAGCGCTGCCCAAAGATAAGAAGGCTGAAATAACATCCTTCAAACACTCTTACGTGTGTTTGAAGAATGTTATTTACAATCGCTCCTCTTGTCGATGTTTTGAAAGCTAGTAAGCCAATTTACGAAGATTTGTCGAAGAAAGAACTCGTAGAAAGATGTGGTGGTGGATTCACACAAAATAATAACGAAAGTTTTAATCAGCCCATTTGGAAAATCACACCAAAGCATCTTTCCGGCGGAGTAGTACCAGCTGGAATCGCAGCATATGCATTTGCTTGTTTATTTAATGAAGGCAACATCTGTATACTGAAGATTTTAGAAACACTAGGAGTGCCTTGTGGCCGAAACGCCCACGCCTATATCAGTCAAGAGGACGAGTCGCGTGTTACGCTTTCCGAGCAGCAAGCGCAAGCAGCCACAAGAGAAGGAAGAATGGCTTGTAGACAGTATCAAATCAACTTTTTTTTTAGAAAAACTTTTGCGGTGACACGATTGATAAAAAACTATTAATCCGATCCATACCAAATGTATACCATTTATTTGTTATAATAATAGCTAGGGCTTGGAGGAAAGATTTTGAATGTGGTTGAATAAAAAAAAATTGTAACAAAAAAACCGAAAATTTAGCACTTAAAAAAATGATATTTTTTGTTAAAATTATCGTCTTTTTCTTAAATCAATTTTTTTACAAATCGTCCGTCCAGGCCCAAGCCGATGCAATATACTAATAAAATCTTTTTCAAATTCTGATTTCAGATGAACTGTTATCGATTTATCCTGTCACCCGCAACTGATGCTCAAAAGAAGGCGCTCCTGGAAGACAGCTGGAGTTCCGCCATTTTGAAATATTTTTGAATAAAAAAATTGTACCAGTACATTTATTGTCCCGTCGAAAAAAAAATCGAGAAAATCACGTCCCTTCGCCCGCTACAAGTGTAAATACGGTCTTAAGAGAGACTATGAGTCTAGAGCCTGAAAAAACGTACGTTTCGACTTTTAAAAATGGGTACTCAACTGATAGAATGGAAATTCCGTTTAGTGATATTTATTCTACATATCTTCAAGTATTGAAATTCTTCACCAGTTGACTTGATTTTTTCAAACCTTATAACATTGTACCATAAAGTGCGTAGGGTATTCTTGACATGTTGAAAACGATGTGCGAAAAAAAGCATTACCGGCAGTTTCTTTTTACCGTAAACAATTTATTTTAATGCACCATTCTATTCAAAATATATATTTCTCGATTCCCCTACGTACTCAAAAGGCAAATCTGATTTTAAACTCATTTTCTTTTGCATTTTCTTTCCAGGCAAAAAGTTGGAGAACTCTCGCCGGCCGCCGGACGCTATCAGATAGAGGTGACTCACTTTATCCAGCGTCAACGCCGCGATTTTGTTACAAAATTAGTAAACATACTAGTAGAGTAGCTGTAGCGGTTCTAATCCACTTTTGGGGGGGAGGGGCAAGTGGTGGAGGGTCAGGGGGGAGGGTCTAGGGGGGAAGGTCAAGGGAGGAGGGTCAGGGGGTGGTCAAGGGGGGAGGGCTCAGGGGCGGTCCAGGGGCGGTCCAGGGGCGGTCCAGGGGCGGTCCAGGGGGCGATGTCAAGGGGGGAGGGTTCAGGGGGTATAGTACAGGGGGGGTTCAGGGGGCGGTGTCCGGGGAGGGGGGGGGGGTGTCGCTGGGTGCGAGTGACGTCACAGAGTGGCCTATCGGGAGGGGGGGGGGGCATGTGGTCCGTGGAGCGTCTGGCCACTTTGGGGGGAGGATCAGCCGATAGACAAGTCCTGACAGGTTTCTTGGAAAAGCGTGCGTGCATGTGTGTGTGACAACCATATATGGGTCGGACAATTTTCGGTAATATGAAAACGCTAGGCACCACATGAAGGGCTGCGCCTTTCAAAGCCCATTATTTATGCCATGCAGCTGGTTCCATTCCGAAAGACAATGTCAATTGCATCCGCCCCGTCTCAAAGCTCGCCGACACTCGAGACAGGTTCTGACTGCAGGGCCCATAAAATCTTTTGACCTGAGGCCTCCCGACTTCCTGTTTTTTGTCTCATGTTCCTCGAGCAATCTACGCGTTATCGGAAAACTCTGTTTTCCCGAGAGAGGGCCGAACTTTTTTTCCCCGAAGAGCCTTTTTAATGGTCCGCTCCGCTCAAATCTGCCCGCACTTTGCATGACGCAGTCAGTCTGTTAACATCGTGGAAGTTTTTTCGTACTCATCAACATGGAACAAATCTTACATGACCAAGCCGTGCTTTTACGCTCGTTCGAAGATTTTG
The DNA here is from genome assembly GCA_944452715.1 of Ophion slaviceki. Classification (NCBI taxonomy): domain Eukaryota; kingdom Metazoa; phylum Arthropoda; class Insecta; order Hymenoptera; family Ichneumonidae; genus Ophion; species Ophion slaviceki. The sequence continues at coordinate 46,972,171 of OX101786.1, forward strand.
CCGCGTGGGAGCAACGATGTGTCGAGTTGATCGAAGGGCTGGAAACGCAAAGCCGGACTAAGCGCCCGCGATTATTAATTGGGCATCAACACTCGCTGATAGCTCAAATAGCGCGTCTGGAAGGATTGAGGAATTGTGTGCGGAGTCGTTTCATACACGCGGGCGCAGGACATGGTGATCATGAATTAATCTAGCGGGAGATTGAAACATCCTTCGAGAGTCGGATACTGACCGGTTCCATCATCAATCGCAGCCACATCGAGTCGAGACACTTTCTAAATGATGCTCGCGTCCTAGTGCTTCATCATGTGCAAAATATTATCGGCAAGCACAACAGCATTAAAATTAATACAGTGTTTAATGGTGAATTCGCGAGTGGTGACAAACATGCGAATAAAAGTGTCAATACCCGAAACTGCGAACTATTGAGCACAAGCGATTTGAACGAGTGGTATGAGCAAGGTGTTATTGAGCCCACTTTAACCTTACTGGATGAATTCCAAGAACGTGATAGTGGCTGGCCTCTGCAGAAAATACTTAACCTCACAATAAATGTGAATAAGTATAATCCGATGCGTGCCGGGTGCTCCATATCATTGCCACGAGAAATAATGATGAAAAGGGCTGTGGTTAACGTCAAATCCAAAGATAACGCATGTTTCGCATGGGCAGTTGTCGCTGCTCTATACCCGGCTGAACAACACAATGCTCGTCCATCTTCTTATCCTCATTATTCGACAGTACTGAATCTCCAGGATATCGAATTCCCGGTGACGATATATCAAATAAAAAAATTTGTAGCTCATAACAATGTATCGATCAACGTGTATACCACCACCACCAAAAAGGACATTGTTCCGATACGCGTAACTCAACACAAGAAGGAAAAGCACATCAATTTGCTGTACATGCAAGATACCGAGGACAGCAATGTGGGACACTTCGTATGGATCAAGAACCTGTCGAGACTCGTGAGGGCACAACTGACCAAAATGGAACATAAAAAATATATTTGTGATCGGTATGCAGTTAACATAATATATATATATATATATGTAATCATATATGCTAGATTAATTAAACAAAACAATATTTTTTTTGCAGATGTTTGCACTACTTCGGATCAGAGGAAAAATTGCAATCACACGAGGTCGATTGTGGAGCAATAAATGACTGCGCGATCCGACTACCAAACGACACCAATAAGTGGCTCCAGTTCAGCAATTTTAGCCGGAAAGAGCGACATCCTTTGATTGTGTATGCTGATTTGGAGTGTGTGCTGGCAAAGACCGATGGGGAGAACCTAGCGAAAGATATGTATCAACATCATGAAGTATTTAGTATCGGATATTACGTGTGTTGTTCATATGATGATTCATTATCTTCGTATCATTCACGCCGCAGTGCTGATTGCGTATCATGGTTTGTCGAAGAACTAAAAAATCTAGCACTGCGGATAAAATAAACTTTCTGTGATAATGTACCAATGGTGTATTTAACACCGAGTGAGTGGGCTAGTTTTCGCGCAGCGACTCAATGTCACATATGTGAGAATTTGCGCAAGAAGATGTACGCGTTCGAGATCATTGCCATCTGACTGGGCGCTATAGAGGCCCTGCCCATTCCAACTGCAACCTAAATTATAAACAGTCATCTTTCATTCCAGTCATTTTCCACAATTTATCCGGTTATGATGCACATTTTATAATCAAGGAAGTAGCCACAGCGTTCGAAGGAAGAACCGATGTGCTTTCAATCACAAAGGAGAAATACATCTCCTTCACGAAGCATGTTAAAATTATAGACGATTCAAAACACAAGATCCAATTGCGCTTTATAGACTCATACAAATTCCTCAACACCAGTCTCGAAAAATTAGCATCATTCTTGACCGACGACAAACTCAACATTTTAGGCACACAATTCCCAACTCTCTCGACAGACGATTTCAATTTGCTGACGCGAAAAGGGGTCTTCCCTTATGAATATATTGATGACGTGACCAAGCTAGACGACACTTGCCTACCACCACGTGACGCATTTTACAGTTCCCTGACAGATGCTACAATATGTGAGAGCGAGTACGCACATGCTGAGAACGTTTGGAAGCGGTTCTCCATTCGAACGCTGGGTGACTATAGCGATTTGTATCTGAAGACAGATGTCTTGTTATTAGCCGATATTTTCGAAAACTTTCGAAATACATCCGTTGAGAGCTATGGCCTAGATCCCGCGTATTACTACACATTGCCGGGGTATACCTGGGATGCAATGTTAAAACACTCGAATGTCAAGTTTGAATTGCTAACTGACATCGACATGGTTTTATTCGTTGAGCGGGGTATACGCGGTGGTCTGAGTCAATGCTCAAACCGATATGCACACGCTAATAACAAGTACATGGAGTCGTTTGATCCATCGAAAGCATCATCATGCTTGATGTATTTTGATGTCAACAATTTGTATGGATGGGCAATGTGCCAGCCCTTGCCATATGCAGATTTTCGATGGGTCAACGACATGTCCAATTTCGATCCATCATGCATCGCGCTAGACTCACCTATAGGCTACATCCTTGAAGTCGACTTGGAATATCTCCAATCTCTACATGATGCGCACAAAGACCTACCGTTTTGTCCAATACATGAAAAACCGCCGGGTAAGCAGGAAGAAAAGCTGTTAGCAACCGTCTGTGATAAAAAAACGCTACATCATACACTACCGGAATTTGCAACAGTGCCTACGCCATGGGCTTCGCCTTACGAAAATCTATAGAGTCCTACAGTTTACATAATCACCATGGCTGCGTTCGTATATTGAGTTGAATACCCAGTTTCGAACGCTTGCCAAAAACGATTTTGAAAAGAATTTATTCAAATTAATGAATAATGCGGTCTTTGGCAAAACGATGGAGAATGTGCGCAGTCATGTAGATGTAAAGCTTTTAACAAAATGGGAGGGCAGATATGGCGCAGAGGCAATGATTGCGAAGCTAAACTTCCACAGCCGAAATGTTTTTTTCGGAAAACCTCGTTGCCGTGGAATTGCGCAATCTCGAGGTGAAATTCAACAAGCCGATATATGTGGGTATGTGCATACTCGACATATCCAAAACGTGCTTGTATGGATTTCATCACGAGTATGTGGTACCTCTGTATCGAGATAAATATAAAGTCTTGTATACCGATACGGATAGTCTCATATATGACATTGAGAGCGATGATATATATGCCGACATGAAGCGAGACATTTCAAAATTCGATACAACCGATTATTCAGCGGACAATAGGTATGGTATACCGCTCGTCAACAAGAAGGTGCCCGGTCTCATGAAGGAATGTAATGGAGCAATTATGACGGAATTTATTGGACTTCGATCGAAAATGTATGCGACACGTGTCGAGGGTAAGAAGGACACGAAAAAAGTTAAAGGCGTCAAGAGTAGCGTTGTGGCGAGGACAATCATGTTTGACGATTATGCTCAATGCTTGAAGGAAAATATTGAAATGGAGCGTAGTAAAACGTGCATTCGATCAAAATTACACCAAGTCTAGACCATTCGCGAGACGAAAATCGCTCTAAGTCCTCATGATGATAAGCGGTATATCATACCCGGGACCTCTGATACCCTACCATGGGGGCATTATAGAATACCGTCGTGAAAAGTTCTGTAATTTTTTTTCCACAACCTTGATGTAAAATTATGTACATTTTTTATGAATATCGATGTATAAAACTCGTGAAAATTATGTGTATATTTTGTTCACTCGATGTTAAAATTATGTTTGTTGTATATATTTAATTGTGCAAGAATGGATTTATTTTTTTCCGTAAATAAAGAAACGGACTTTTTATAATCCCATGTGTTTATTCACTCTATCGATCTCCTCACGTTCCATGAAAAAAGGGCGACGGCAAGAATGGGCAGAAGCAAGCCTGCTGTGGAGTTGGTCAGAGGCCTTGGAGGGATGCGGGGACGACCAGCAGGTCAAGAGTCATAAAACATACATATTTTTCCATTTTCTCTATTATTGACTACAAATCGGATTTACTTATCCAACTATTGTGGCTATTGTCGAAACCTAACCACTTTACAAACATTCGATTACCGCGCTTCTTCAATACCGCTTCAATGAGATAGATATCGGGGTGCTTGACACTGAGAATCTCTTGTTCGTAGAAACTACCGGCGATCGGTTCATCTTTATGGTCCTTCAAGTGATACGTAACGGGATGAGTTTTTTTTCACACGATGGACTGTAAATATTTCCGTTGTCCAGTTTGGGGTGTAACCCTTTTCAAAAACAGGCATAAATTTGCTGATTCGCACTTTATCACCAACGGTGAATTTCGGCGATCTTTTCATTGGAGGCTTATTGAAAATCTGCTGTAATTGCTTCTCATTTTCCGAGTTGACATTTCTGGGCTTCATCTTATAAGGGTGCGGTGTACAGAATCGTTGTACTCGGCTACGAGATTATCAAGAATATCGATCCACTTATAATTACCACGAAGACTAAATTGCAGCCACATCTTGTTCTTCAATGTACAATTGAAACGCTCGCAAATAGATGCCTTCAAGTTGCTATATGTTGAATACATGTGAATATTGTACTTTTTCATGATGGCCTTAAAGTTACAATTGTAGAATTCTTTTCCCCGATCAACGTGTAAGTTCTGCGGTATGCGTCCCTTAACGAGGATCGACTTCATTGCTGCTGCATCTTTGCCATTCTTACTCAGCATTGGCACGGCCCAGGCGAATTTCGAGAAGGTATCGATGACGGTGAGGAGAAATTTGTGGTTGGAGTTTTGACGAGCGTATGATGACATATCGACGAGGTCGGCTTGCCAGGTTTCGTCCAAGTCACGGATGTCCACATGTCGACGCGGATAGTTTCGTCGAGCAGGCTTATGTAGCTTCAGCACAAGAGCGCCCCTTTTTTCGTTCATTTTCCAGTCCACTCAGTCGTGTGTCCAATTCAGCAATGACGTTTGAATTACGAATCACCAAATCTTGTAGAATTTTGACATCGGCCTCGAGTGTCCTCGCAATGTCTCGCATCGTAGCTTCAAGTCCGTTAACCAACAACTGACTACTCTCATTCATTTCTTTGCGTATGTTCTTAATGATAGTTCGAGATTTTTTTTGTAACGCACTTAGAGTGATGGCGTCATCTTCTCCTTCCGGATTTGCAATGTTACACAATCGTTTCTGCCCCAAGTCATAATGACCATCTGTGGTAATTCTAAAGCCAATCCCGGGTCGACCTGGAGGACCTTGCTTACTGTGGAGTACACTCCTACTTGAATGACGTCCAAACACATCGACACTCATGATGAGAATGCGTAAATTCTCCGATGTCGAGTTAATAAATGATTTCAGCTTCACGCAATTCCTCAATAATCGATATAATTTCATTCGCATGTGATGAATTTCCGGCTGCTTGGGATGCTAGAAGCAAGCGAAAACGATCCACTAGCTCGTTTGGATTATCCCAATAAATATAGTGCAATTGCGTGTTTTTTTCTAGCTAGCTTATACTTTGGCATGCCCTGTCCCACATGATGATCGACTATATTTGCGATATATGTGTTAAATTTATGGCTGGTGTTACGTCGTATAGCCTCACTAGGCTTGTACAATTTTTTGTGCGCATTCGTCGAGATTACAATCTTTTCGTAGTTTTTCAAATCATCCGGTGTGAGAGTTTCGACATTAGGCACTTTTTTAAACAACAGCTCCGTTAATCCAACAGTTTTCGCATAACTCGCATCTCCCACACGAATATGTTGAGTCGAAAATTATCGGAGAATTGCCAATCATTAATTTGTTGTTTGCGAGATTTCGTACACCGTATAATAGATCCAAGCTTGCCTTTCTATTTGTTTGTAATAGCAGGAGATATTCGCTGATCAGCTCATCGACATTTTGCGAGTCATCATCCTCATATATCAATTTAAACGAATCTTGTGTTTCACTCTTCAAGGAATCATGTGCCTCATTTTGATTTTTCACACTATTTAACGCATCTCCTTCTTCAACATTATCACCCACTTTTTCATCCTTAATTTCCTCCTTCACCGCCACCTCACCGTTTTTATACGACACCAATTTCTCCAATGGCCCCACTATAGGCTTAAAGACATCCTGCATTCTCTGCTGATCGCTATCTTTCCGAAGTTTTATCACTCGATGCTTTCGTCTGATTGCATCGCTCGCCTTGGCAATTTCACGCAACACATCCTTTTCACGCAACAATTGTTCGCTCTTCATGTTGTCACTACCACGGCACGCGCAATACTGTCTCTCCAACCACGAGCGATGAGTCATTTATCAATAGCGAGAAAATAATCTAAACCTTGTCTATATCGACCTTCGTTAATATCGCTATCCTTATCAAGTGTGATAAATGCATACTTGTCAGAATTCCAGCATTTCACGCACATGTTTTTAAAGCACGTATAAGTCATATCCGTATTAACATGGTCATTGTAGACGTGCTTGAGATTCATATCATCCTGCTTGAAAAGCACCACGAAATTTGCATTATCTCTCACGAGATGTTTGGGGATACGAGTGTATGTTTGACAAAGATAAAAACTATCAACAATCTCGTGTCGTCCCATGGAAAAGAAGGCCCGAACATTATCCTGCTTTTCGCATGCTATGTCATCAAACATGAATATAGAGTTGGATCGTGCATCACTTGGTGCTATCACTTGTTCATGCGCCTCGAATGGATGATATTCAACTCCACTCACAGGTTCCAGTAGGTGTTCGAGCAACTTATACTTTGGCTGCTTGAGCGATTTGGAATACAAGTAAATGTTCTCAAATCTCAAACCATTCGGATGGATGATGAGAGTGAGCAAAGCGTTGGTTTTCCCACAATTTGATGGACCGCAAAACAGTGCACGTATGCTATCTGGCAATAAATTTCCATGACGTTTCTTTTTCCCTCCGCGGTCTTCGACAAACTCGTCGAAATTTATCACGGGAAGTCCGCCTCCGATAGTTTGCTTCCTGGACGTCATCTCACACACGACTAACGGCGAAATCCTATAAATAGGCTTCTTATAGGTACTATCCGTCAGTCGCGTATTGTCTTTAGACATGATTTAGCATGGGAAGAGTGGTAAAGGTTTGGTCAACCGCCTAATCAACAAACTCCCCGTTGAACTACATTTGCCTGGATATCAGTGTTGTGGACCAGGCACAAAGTTGGCCTTGCTCGTGGTGATTCGGGCATTAATCCATTGGTTACGCCTTGCAAACAACACGATAGTGCGTATTCGAAAAATCCGGATAATCTTGAAGCGAGACATTTAGCGGATAAAGTGTTGGCTGAACAGGCTAGGCAACGTGTTACCGCGAGAGACGCTAGTATCGGTGAAAAAGCCAGTGCTTGGGGTGTGGCAAATATTATGACGACGAAGAGAAAATTTGGCATGGGAATGAAGGCCCGCAAGGGTGGAGTTTGCTTGAAAAAGATAATTGGCGCTGCAAAGAAGACAATGATTCAAAGTAATGATCCGCATAAGATTATCAAATCGGCTCTAAAGGGTGCTCGTGCAGCGGTAAAGTTGCAAGGCGGTAAAGTGCGCACACCTCGGGTTCTACCTGTAGCCCATAAAATTGGTGGTTTATTGCCCTTCCTCGTGCATATTTTTGCTGGTCTTAGCGCTGCGGGTGCTTTGTCGGGTGGTGCAGCTAGTATAGTTAAAGCTGTATATGCTGCTCAAGCAGCTAAGCGTGAATTGGATGAAAGTAAGCGTCATAATCGAACAATTGAAGCGATTGATTTAGGCCGGGGTCTACATCTGAAACCAAATAAGCAGGGATTGGGCCTCCATATCAAGCCAAAAAACTAGAAGTAACGCTACCACACCGACCCCTCACCGACCGCGACCTACTCAACTACACAAAAATCCTAAAGATTCCACATTTTCGTGGAGGTTACATGCGCGATACATTGCCAGCGAGTGGGCCCCTCAAATTTGAAGCAGCAATTGTAAATTTGGATAAAAATGTCGGTCCTGGCACGCATTGGGTCGCTTACAAAAAGACCGGATCGAAAGTCATGTACTTTGATAGTTTCGACAATCTTCCACCACCATCCGAGCTCATGAGATATTTCCGTGTCGGTAGCGTTAATTATAATTATACTAGATATCAGGAATATGATACGATTGAATGTGGACATTTGTGTCTCAAGTTTCTTTGTCGGCAGCTGCAACACAAAGACAAATATACACTATATATAGGGAGGAAATGACGGGGGAATTCAGTTGTCAATTTACCAGCATCATGGATGAAAGTTTAACATTGACCATATCTGGCTCATCGTCCATACTCGAGGCGCAATACTTTCCCCCCATCGAACTCTCGCCACACAAAAATTATACTCTCGGCCTCGTGGAATTGTTAACCTTCAATTCTATTCCCAATATCGACGTTGACCACGATAAACTTTACGTGGGAGATGAGGTGTTGACGATACCTACGGGCAGTTATGAAATAGAGGATATTGAGACGTTTATAGAAGCAGAGTTCTCGCGTAAAAACATCAGCATCAGCATTAAACCCAACAATAACACGCTACGCAGTGAGATCGAGTGTGATCATGATGTAAATTTCGAGCCAAAAGATTCTATTGGGCATCTACTGGGCTTCACCTTACGCAAATTGGAAGCCAATAAAAGTCATAAATCCGATCGTCCAGTAGCCATTCTCAAAGTGAACGCCCTACGCGTTGAGTGTAACATTACCGCTGGTGCCTATATTAACGGACAAAAAGTACACACAATTCACGAATTTTTTCCATCTGTGCCACCGGGCTATAAGATCATTGAAGTTCCCTCCCACGTAATTTATCTGCCAATCACGAGCCGAACAATTGACACGATACAGCTTCGCATAGTGGATCAAGATGGTGATTTGGTAAATTTCCGCGGTGAAGTAATCACCATACGCCTGCATATAAAGTCGTGATGGGCATTGTTTTCAACAGATCTTCCAATAACAATAAACGGCCATCGATAAAAACAATCAGTCGTCGACCAGCGCCCAAAGTGCTAACACCTCAAAACGTGCTACTCTTGAAGAATTTGGGTCTCAAAGTGCGTGGCGAAAGCGTGTAAAAAATTATTTAGTCTGTGCTCTGTGCATCTGTTGTGTGAAATGGAAGAAGAAATTGTAAACATTCAGGCACGCGTGGTCTTTGATGAATCCATCGTCCATTGTGAGATTCACGCTCATCAACCATATGCATCTTCAACCTTCAATAACAGCGATGAAGTCCGTATTGCCAACCAAAATCAAGACCTCTCCATCCTGCCGAGCAAGCGTTCCCTACACATATGTGGGAAATTATCAAAGCGTGACGGGGCGCCAACCACTGCTACAAGTCTCGTCAACAATGCCATTTGTCATTTGTTTGAGGAAGTGCGATATGAGTTGAACGCCATAGAAATCGATCGTATTAAGAATGTCGGTATTACGAGTGTAATCAAGGGATATTCATCTCTCTCACCGGCCAAAAGTTCTATGCTCGAGAACACTGGATGGCTCGATGTCGAAGCGACCAAGCAGATTGTAGATGTATCGGGAAACTTGGATGTCTGTATACCGCTCAGCATGCTCCTCGGATTTGCCGAAGATTATCGGAAAATTGTCGTAAATGCCAAGCACGAGTTGATTCTCACGAGATCAAAGACCGACGACAATGCCATTGTACAAACAGCGCCCGAATACTACAAACTCGTGTTGCATAAAATAGAATGGCTTGTGCCGTATGTGACAGTCTCGGATCAGCGAAAAATTCAACTGTTAAAGTTTCTCGCCAAAGACACACCAATCTCCATGAGTTTCCGAACATGGGAACTGTATGAATATCCATTGCTGCCTGCCACCTCCAAGCACGTGTGGTCTGTGAAAACTTCGAATCAGCTGGAGAAGCCACGATATGTCATACTTGCGCTGCAGACGGAACGGAAAAATAAGAAACAACACAATGCAAGCCACTTTGATCATTGTAACCTGAGCGACGTCAAGCTATACCTCAACTCGCAATGTTATCCATATGGAAATTTGAATTTGAACATTGATCAAAATCAATATGCTCTTCTCTACGAGATGAATGCGAATTTTCAACCGATCTATTACAACAAAGAGGCTGAACCATGGCTGAGCAGGGTGGAATTTTTAGAAAAAGCCCCCCTCGTTGTCATTGACTGCTCAAAACAAAACGATTCGCTCAAGTCCGGTCCTGTTGATGTGCGCCTTGAGTTTGAATTGAAAAACAATATTCCGCCACAAACTTCAGCGTACTGTATGATCCTCCATGATCGTATTGTCGAGTACAATCCAATAAGTGGTGGAGTTAAAAAATTGGTATAAAATCATGTCAATGATCCGCGCCCACTTCAGTCAACATGGGGCTTATCATCGATGTGCAGGGCTTCAAGAGACCCGTCAACGAATTTGTCCTAAAGGAGATGTCCATCGTGAAACTCCATGAGAAGAACGTTGAACCGCTGGCATTCTTCTTCGATGCACCATTCGCGGGACGCTTTACCGGCCAAGTACAAAATGACAAACAAGTGGCTGGAACGCAATTATCATGGAATACGATGGGATCACAGCGACATACCATACGTGGCAGCTAGAACGACAATTCGAGGAATCTTGGAAGGAGCTCCTACGATCTATGCCAAGGGATTCGAGAAGTGCTCATGGCTGTCGAGATTCACGGATTCAGCAACAAAAGTCATCGATCTGGAGACTCTGGACTGTCCATCGCTGCAGAAGTTGCCGAAAATCGCAAACGTTAAATGTCCCCATCATTCCTTCAATACAAAATACAATTGCGCCAAAGCGAATGTAAAGTCGTTGAAAAGCTGGCTCTCTGTGTACGAAGCGTGAGCGAGGGATTTTTTTTTTAATGAATAAAAACATTTTGAACAAATATCGTTCTCCATTTATTTCCTATATCTACGGCGAATACAGTTTGACGACATTTTTTTTTACATTATATTCGATGAAAAAGTTTTTTTGTACATTTTTTACCTAGAACGAAGCGTTGAAAACTCTACGATGATGATTCAAACAGTCGTTGCACTCTACGATGGTGACGATACCAGCCGCCGCTGAACTCGTTGTTTCCACCGGGCCTTCACGAGCGTTCTTTTCCACCATACTCAGACTCGAGCGTTGAAAACTCCACGATGATGATGACTGTGATGCAAACAGTCCTTGCACTCTACGATGGTGATTATGCTGGCTGCTGTTGAACTCGTTGTTTCCACCGGGCCTTCACGAGCGTTCTTTTCCACCATACTCAGACTCGATGGAACTCGACGCTGTTGTATTTTCTACCAATGTACTTCATGTAGAGTTGACCGTTGCGCGCCAGTTGCAGCATACTCTCGAACATTGTCGGATCTTGGTCGAAGGCCTTCACAAGTCGCGCTGGTAAGAAGACGGAGAACTCATCCGCGATGTCTGCGATGTAGCGTTTCCCAAATTTGGTTTGTACGGCCCTTATGTCGGAGATTAGTCGGTTCGACTTAACGGACAGTTCTGACAGCTTCTTCGTTGGGAGGAATTCTGCCATCCGGCCGACTTTGTTAATACTCGAGAGATCCATTTTCCGGCACTTTTAAAGTTCTTTTTAGATGTTGACGATGCAGTGGAATCGTGCAGTCTGAGCGTGGTTCACGAAATTATAAACTCCCTCGTAAGCCTCCCACTCAAATCCCCCCCCTCCCCTTCCAATCGTGAAAAACAGGTTTGAACACGTTCGAAGAACAGTGGGAATCCCCCCCCGACGTTTTTTCATGCTCCCGAAAAACAGGTTCAAACACGTTCGAAGAACCTCGTACGTGGAGAATTTTCACAGAATTTTGTACACTCCGGACGTTGAGGTGGAGGGCCATCGATGTGATCTTTTATCTGTGGCGTATTATAATGCTCCAAGCATGGAAGATATGATATCACTTCACTGTCATTTCGATGATGGTCTGGCAAACGATCCCACAATAAGCCAACATATTTACCCCAATATTTTAGGAGCAAGACCTTTGGAACCTGTTCGAGCTCGTTTTTGGTCAAGTCCAGGGGGTGCTTGGCCGGATGCACTGCGTACATACCCGCACATGCGAACATCTTGACGTTATATTTCGGAATGGAGACCTCGACTTTTCAAGAGCTGCGCTCAAGTGGTCCATCCGCGGTCCCTTTGATCCCTAAAGATTATAGTTTTTTCCGAGGAACCTGTCAGAACCTGTCTCGAGTGTCAGCGAGCTTCGAGACGAGCGGATGCAATTGACATTGCCTTTCGGAATGGAACCAGCTGCATGTCATAAATAATGGGCTTTGAAAGGCGCCGCCCTTCATGTGGCGCCTAACGTTTTCATATTACCGAAAATTTTCCGACCCATAGATGGTTGTCACACACACACGCACGCACGCTTTTTCAAGAAACCTGTCAGGACTTGTCTGTCGGCTGACCCTCCCCCCAAAGTGGCCAGATGCTCCACGGACCACATGCCCCCCCCCCCCCTCCACATAGGCCGCTCTGTGACGTCACTCGCGCCCAGCGACACCCCCCCCTCCCCGGACACCGCCCCCTGGACCCCCCTGTACTCTACCCTCTGAACCCTCCCCCCTTGACATCGCCCCCTGGACCCTCCCCCTGTACACCACCCCCTGGACCGCCCCTGAGACCTCCCCCTTGACCACCCCCTGACCCTCCTCCCTTGACCCCCTGACCCTCTCCTCTTAACCCCCCTGGCCGCCCCCCCCTGACCCTCCCCTCTTTACCCCCCCCCCCCCCCCCGACCCTCCCCCCGAAAGTGGCTTAGAACCGCTACAACTACTCTACTCATACTTGAAGATATTTACAATGAAGGCCACTAAATAGAATTTTAATTTTTTCGACTAGGTATTGATAACCAATTCTCGAAATCCATATATTTCCAAGGCTCTAAACTGTCTCCCTTATGCGTTTCCATCGCTCGGAGGCACGTGTTTAAAATTTCCGAGCCTGTTCGTGCTTGTCACGCATTGGTTCACGCGTACTTTAACCACATTGTGAGGATGAGAGTGACGAAATTCAGACATCGCTTTAACCCTCACCATTTGATTAAAGTACGTAAAAAAACAATATACAACAAGTATCATTGGAGTTGAACATTTTTTAAGCATGCCACTCAGCAATTTGACCCTTTAATGTAAAAAGAAATTATTTCATTTATTTGTATATCTTTTAAGTACTATTTTTGAGTGTAAAGATCATCCATAATAGTAAAGCCTGTAACTGCTAAAGATGAAAAAGAGTACTGTATTTCTAGAGATCGTGTATAACACGGGATTTGTGTACGGGGCATTCCACCCTAAATAGGACGCCATTTAGCTTTTGCATCTCCGATTTTCTCCATAATTTTTTGTCGTTTAGTATCTATTGAGATAGGCCTGCAAGCCAATTTTCAGCTTTTTTTTTGTCCAGCCACTTCCGAGATATGAATTTAAAAAAAAACGGTATTTTTTTTTAATGCCCATAACTTTGCGAAAAATGATCCGATTGGGATGTTTTTTTTTTTTTTTTTCGTTTTTAGACGCACTTTTAGAAAAAAGAAAATAGTACAAAATCATAAAACCGTGTTTCCATAAGATTTTCAAGTTCTAAATATTACATGTTGATTTTTGAAAAACACGTAGCGATCACTTTTCTTCAAATTTTTCCCAAAAATACTGTCACTCATTATAAAAATGTTAAGCCCGGCACGTAAATGGGAGAACGTTGGGATCCATGTTTTTTCGAATTCAAAAATTTTCTTGTTTCACTTATATATGTTAAAAAATATCTGAAATCAAAATACTTTACATAAAAGCTACTTTCGAGGATTATCTGACACGTAATGATTATGAATTAGTTTACAGATTGATTACAAGCAGAAGTCCAATGCTTTTCTACACGATGTGCAGAGAAAATCATACTTACTCAAATTATATAAATTTTGTTGAGTAACAGAAGCTCGTCGAAGACTTTTCTTAACTCTATGATTTTCTATTTGCAAAGGATTACAGCACAAATTATATATCCTAAAATTTGACATGGTACAAAAGTTCACAATAAGTTGTGCTTAAAAAAATTTACCGTGATATTACCAAATTTTTTCTTTAAAGCAAATTAGTAGAGGTTATTCACAGGACACACTGTCAACACCTGAATGAAAAAAAACACTGAATTCTTTTTCTGAAATGGAGCAGTAGACAAGAAAGATACTCAGCCACTAAGCTATGTTAACAAAGTTTATATTACCGACCGTAGTTAAAAGTTTAAAATCATTTAAAAAAGCGCCTAACATTGATTCTTTTAAAATGTTTTGTTCTTTAGATAATAATAATCTTTAGGTACCTCTACTCTCCATACACTTTAGATATTGACTCAATGTAAAATTGAATAGGAATTAAAACAAAAAACTTATGTTATATATTTAACTAAAATGAAAGGGTCATTGTCCATTCAATTATTAAGACATAGCTATTCAACTTCATAGATGATAATAACCATGGCCCATAGGTCTGAAAAATGGTTATTATGTACTTTTAGTACGGATGACTAAAAAATGAAAAATTTCATATTCGAAAAAACATTAATCATAACGTTATCCCATTACCGTGCCGGGCTTAAAAGTTGCATAATGAGTGACAGTATTTTTAGGAAAAATTTGAAGAAAATCGATCACTACGTGTTTTTCAAAAATCAACATTTAATATTTAAAACTCGAAAATCTTATGGAAATACAGATTTGATGTTCTTGTACCATTTTTTTTTCTAAAAGTGCATCCAAAGACGAAAATAAAAAAAAAATATCCCAATCGGATCATTTTTCGCAAAGTTAGGGGCATTAAAAAAAAGTACCGTTTTTTTAAATTCATATCTCGGAAGTGGCTGGACAAAAAAAGCTTAAAATTGGCATGGGGGCCTTTCTCAATAGACACTAAAAGACAAAAAATTATGGAGAAAATCGGAGATGCAAAAGCTAAATGGTGTCCGATTTGGCGTGGAATGCTCCATACATAAATGCTGTTCTGACGAACCAAATACGTTTGCTTGCTCTACATGCTAATACTTTGGTACCCCTATAAACTTTAGCGTAACGTTTCGCGTAAGGTGGTTTCTCATGGAATTTAGTTGGTAAAAAAGCGTAATTTTTCCCGTAAAGGACTGAACCAAATGATTTGGAATGTTCATAATCGCTCGATTGGTGGGGATTACAGTAAAATGAAACCAAAGTTGCGCTGGAGTAATTTTCTGATAGTCTCTGTTTCTCGAGCACTGAAACTTCCATAATTGCGTTAGCAATGATAATGCAGTTTTCCGAAATATACAAAAAATAGTTTGAAAGACAAAGAACAAAGACTGTAAAGACGAGAAGAATAAACCCGAGTGGAAAGCATGACTATTCACTGTCTAGCCACAAGCTAGTTAAGTTATGGTTCGAATCACCATTAGCTAGCCGTTTCAGATATTGACTACGCACCCTTGTAATGCTTTAGTCCTCTAGTGATTGAACTTAATTATGAGATATCGGAAAAAGAAAAATATGTTTGCAAATGTACATCCCAACCGATTAACGATTCTCGGAGATATATATGAAAAAATTGCATTTTTTCAATGAACAATATGAAATTTGTTGTTATCTGTATCGTTCTCATCTCCAATGTATAGTACACGGAAAAATGAACGTTGTTGAAATTTCAATTTTTTTTCCATATCTCGTACCGTTAAAACGGTATCGACGAAAAACACCCCTATTTTCGAGGGTGGATTTTATCCCTTAAAAATCGGGTTCTGCAGATATAAAAAAAAACGTTTCGCCTATTTTTACCCATTCTACAAATATGCCAAATGTAATCGAAATCGGAGGGTTACACCTCGCGACCTTTTCTTTAAGCCAGTTCTACTTGTGTAATTTCTGAATTTTCGTATCGTCTACATATGTTATAATACACAGTGGTAGATTATTGAAAAATGGGTGGATTAACAAATGTGAATAACATTATCGGATCAATGACTTAATTGCATTCCCATTGAGAGCGATAATCGCATAGAATTGCATAAACTTAAATTGTATTTGCCCGATCGTTTATTCCGGCCAGTGCGGCCGCAGTTGGCTAGTTTTGGCTTATCCCGAGATTGACGAAATTGACCGACTTGAGGATTTTTTTCGCGTTAATCCCGTTCGCGACAGAGGGGGAGGAGACCGATATCGAACCGATCACCGAAGAGACTTGAAACCGAATAGGATGAAAAGAAGGGCCAATGATATAATATAACGTTGAAAATAAGGGGGGGAAATTCCTGCGCCCGGACACTGCAAGAGTCAAGCGCGCGACGGACCGAGAGACGTCGACCTCTCGCGGGGTTTCCCGAAATTGCGGGATCGTGGTTGGAGTTTCCGAAACACATTCCCCGCCTTCGGCGACAGTCGTCGACGAAGAGTCCAGTGGAAGTACTGCCAACTTGGCAGTCGGTCGCTTGAAGGTGGAAGTGGCCGTGCGAAGTGTCACTACCCTGGTTAGACCATCCGACCCGGGGTGAAGTTCGACCACTCGTGCTAATGGCCATCGTGAAGGTGGAAGTCGCTCGTCCGTGATTAGCACGAGTGAGCCGATTTGGATTTCATGTGAAGGGTGTCGCCATTTGGAAATCGACAAGCTGCGCTGAAGGTACTCCGAAGACCATCTCTGCCACAAGTGTTGTAGTTTGGCCTGAAGGAATTGCCACCGTGAGAGTCGAGGTTCCGGAATTGAAGTAAGAGACGGTTCTGGCACGGTGGTGAGTGCCTCGCCGATGGTGAAGTGACCCGGTGTGAGGGGAGAAATGTCCTCGGGGTCGTCCGATAATGGACAAAGTGGCCTAGAATTTAAAACAGCCTCCACTTGCGCAAGAAGAGTCGTAAATTCTTCGTACGTAAGTGAGGTTTCTCCGATTACCCGACGAAGGTGGTATTTCGCGGATTTTACCGCATCCTCCCATTTTCCACCCATGTGAGATGCGGCCGGAGGGTTGAAGGACCAATTCGTTCCAAGGTTGGTTAGCGAGATGATCGTAGAATTCATTTCTGCTGATCCAGCCTTGAAGAGAGTACGAAGTGCAGTATCTGCTCCGATGAAGTTGGTACCGCAGTCACTATAAAGTGTGTAACATATTCCTCGTCGTCCGGAAAAACGCCGATAGGCTGCAACGAAGGCCTCTGAAGTGTAATCCGTGACGAGTTCGAGGTGGACCGCGGAAGTAGTGAAGCAAACAAAAACGGCAAGATAAGCCTTGTACGTTTTTGGTTCTCGTCCGCGCCAGGTCTTGACAGTGAAGGGTAGTCAATGCCGGTGTGGAGGAAGGCCCGCGAAGGTGTGATACGCGCAGACGGAAGTTGACCCATGAGTTGCTGCGCTTGAAGTCCTCAAAATCTGGCACACGTGGTGCACCGAAGGATGTGTGATCGAATCGGAGCCCGGCTACCCGGAAACCAGTACGATCGACGGAGGAAGCTTAACGTGGATTGGGTACCACCGTGAAGCGTTCGAAAGTGCGAATCAGCGATGATCAATGAAGTGAGCTGAGAGGTCCGTGGCAATATTGGCGGATGTTTTGCCTTAGGCTGTAGAAGTGCGTTCGTCAACCGGCCGCCAACTCGAAGGGTCCCTAGTTGATTGCCAAAGGGGTTGAGGGCGGCAAGGGAGTGACCCCGATTGAGGGTCGCTTCGCTCGAAATCATCTGAAGTTCAGACGAGAAGTGTGTGCGTTGAACGAGGCGTATCCAGAAGAACCTTGCCTCTTAAAAATCTCCCGGGTTCAGCGGGTAGGTCATTGAAGCGTGCGGGAGCCGTTTGAAGCGGGCAACCGCTCTCTGACATACTGACATACTGCCGTGATCCGAAGAAGCCGACTGAGCGAGGAGTACCGTTGTAGAAGGTCCCAAGATTGAGGACTAGGCTCGGAGGTTGTCGTGAAGGCGAAGCCTGATCGTTGCTCGAGGACGCCATCCGGTGGAGGTTCGGCTGAAGAGACTGGCCATGAAGCTGGTGGTCGCGCGAGCCACTCAGGCCCGTGCTACCAAAGAGGGTGCTTGGAAAGTTGTCGAGGAGTCTGTCCGCGCAACGCACAGTCGGCCTGGTTCTCTCTTCCCGAAATGAACCGCCATGTTGCGTTGGAACAGAAACCTTGGATCGAAGTGACCCGATTTCGGATGAAGTCTTTCCATCGGGCCGGATTTGAAGTAATCCATGTCAACGCAACTGAAGAGTCCGTCCAGAGAGAGACTGAAACATGCGTTAAGTCTAGGGTTCTCTGAACGTGAGAGGTCGGCCTTGAAAGTAGTAGTGCTGCCGATAGCTCGAGCCGCGGAATTGTGAGTCGTTTGAGGGGGGCTACCTTCGTCTTCGAGCAGACGAGGGTGATCGTGGTAACCCCGTCGACTGACGTTGTTCGGAGATAGATCACGGCTGACATGACTAGTTGGGAGGCGTCCGAGAATCCATGTAGCTCGACAGTCGAAGAAGGCGAAAGGTGAAGCCACCGCGGGAGATGAATGAGCGACAAATCGCTCAGACTCTCTCGGAAGTGTAGTCATTTTTCCTGAAGTCGAATGGGGAGCCCGTCGTCCCAGTGATGTTTTGCCAGCCACAGCTCTTGGACCTGCGCGATGATAATGACTGGCGAGATGAAACCCAAGGGATCAAACAGGGATGCCGTTTCTGATAGAACGGTCCTTTTCGTAATATCCCGGTTGAAGGAGAGCTGAAGAAGGAATCTGAAATTGTCCTCGTTTGGATTCCATACGAGGCCCAGAAGTTTGACGTTGGGATCTTCCGATTGAATCACAACCGCATGCGATTGGGACTCCGAGGTAACATTCCGAAGGGCTTCCGTTGAGTTAGCTGACCATTTTTGAAGTGGAAAGCATCCGCGCTGACAGATTCCCTGAAGTTGTTGTGCCGTTGCCTGAAGTTCGTGAATCGTGTCGGCACCGCCGAAGATATCATCAACGTATCGGCCGTTCGTCAAAGGTGAAATCACCAGTGGGAAGTCGTGCCCCTCATCCTCGACCAATTGAAGCATGACCCGGATGGCGAGAAAGGGAGCACAAGTGAGGCCGTACGTGACTGTAGTCAGATGATATGGGACGACTCGATCCTCCTGGTCCACCCATAGGATTTGCTGGAGGTCCCAGTCGTCCGGATGGACTGCGATCTGCCGGAACATTTTCGCGACATCGGTGGCGAAAATAAACCGATGACGTCTGATCCAGAGCAGGACGTCCGAGGTATCTTGTTAAAGTTTGGCCCCGGTGTGAAGAATGTCGTTGATTGACACACCGTTCGATGTTTTGAAGGAACCATTGAAGACGACGCGAAGTTTCGTAGTGGCGCTATGGGCCCGAAAAACACCGTGATGGGGGAGAAAAAACCGTGGTCTCGAAGCCGCCGCCGTTGGGGCACGAGCCATGTGAGACAGGTTCTCGTATTCTTCGAGGAAGGTGTTGTAGAGACCGCGATACGACTCATTTGTCGAGAGTCGCCGTAGAAGTTGGAGAAGGCATCGTTTCGCACCAGTATACGAATCTCCGAGTAACGAAGGAGGCTTCTTGAAGGGGAGCCGTACGATATATCGGCCCGTAGCGTCTCTCGTATGAGTGTCCTTGAAATGTTGTTCGCAAGCAGATTCGTCCGGGTCGGTTGTAGGGGCCGAGTCCGGAGGAATTTCCTCTTGCTCCCAAAACTTCGACAGTAAAGAAGTGACCTCGTCTTCGATGTAGACATGTTGAATACGAACCGAATTTGAGGTGGAGCCGTTGACAGGACCGAGTACGATCCATTCGAGAAGCGTGCGCTGAGCGATGGGATCGATGGCACGATCCTTAACAACGTCTGACTCAACCAGAAGACCGTACGCGTCAGCTCCGATGATGACGTCGATTGGTCCCGGTTTCAGAAAGTGCGGGTCTGCCAGAGGAAGTCCTTGAAGATGGTCCCATTGCCCCGAAGTAGCGAACGAGGGAAGCGTCGAAGTTAATACGTTTAGAATAAACGCCGTTACTATGAAATTTGAGGTTGAATAATGGATTGAAGATACTGTGACGGTGGTAGCTCCCCGCGTCCGTCCCGCTGGCTGGCCTCCGATTCCGTGGATGTTGATGGACGCGGCCATCCTTTGCATTCGAAGGAGTTGGACCATGCGTTCGGAAATGAACGAAAGTGCCGCGCCCGGGTCTATAAGGAGTCTCGCCCGCTGCGAGATGCCCGATGAGGAGGTCAGAGTTGCTTGGCTCGTAGCTAGCAGGACTGACGGTCGAATGGCCAGAGCGTTTGAAGGGTCCTTGGAAAAGTGCGGAGGAGTGCCCATGGTGTCGAGGAAGTCCGAGGTAAGCGAAGAAGAGAGGTGAACCGGGTGGGGTTGCGAGCCAGCCGTTGCGTCGCACTGTTGACTGTCGCCTAGTCAACCCTGAGCTTCGCTTGGCGACAAAGTGGCCAGTGGCTTGCTCTTGGGCGTTTGACTCTGCGACGAGGCCCGAGAAGTCGACGGTCTGGACGTGGAGGCGGCCGCTGAGGAGTTCGAAGGTAGGTGTATGAGCGTGTGGTGCTTGCCGTTGCACTCGAGACACCGACCAGTGATCCGACAATTGCTGGCCGAGTGCGGACCGAGGCAATTGAAGGACAAGCGTCTCTGTTCGGCGATGAGACGTCGCTCCTTCGGTGGCTTCCGTTTGAAGAGGTCGCACTTCGAAATGAAGTGAGATCCGAGGCAGAAGTGACCGCACTGTGTCGCGCTGCCGGCTGGTTGGAGGGGAGCAGTAGCGGCAACCGCAGCGGCCGTATCAGCCGTCCACACTCCATCATTGACCTTGAAGTACGGTGGAGGGGATCCGAGTACTGGCATCGCCTTAGCCGAAGGTGCAGCCCGTGCCGATCGTGAGGTGTTCGAGGCAGCCGAAGAAGTAGATCGATTGATCGTTGAAGAAGGCCGTCCAACGTCGATACTCTCAAGTGCGCGAGCTCGAGTGGTCAAGAACTCGCAGAGTTGAGGAAGTGTAGCCAGTGTGGTCGAAGAGCCCAATTTCAGTTCCCATTGCTCATGAAGGTTGGAATCGAGGCGGGACACAATGAAGTGTACCAAGATGACGCTCCACTCATCGATTGGCATCTCCAAGGACTTCAGCGCATTCAATACCTCGCTTGTGGTACTGATGAGCGTATTCAATGATTTATACGACCTTGATGCTATCGTCGGCATGCTGAAGAAGCGATCCAGATGAGATGTGACCAATAATCTTTTGTTTTCGTACCGGGCTACGAGGAGATCC